>JAYJMH010065724.1:0-11694 GCA_036873815.1 Phacellophora camtschatica | reverse complement strand
CTTTTAGAATAGATGACGTTAACCTAGCCTGAACTTAATACATGGAATAGTTGTTTTGTATAACAGTACCCGTTTTTTCATAGGCTCGACCTGAAAATGACGTTAAACTGGACGCATGGCATAGTTTTTATGTGTAGCAGTATCCGTTTATCACTGGCTCGTCCTGAATCAGGGTAGGGTAGGGTACTGCCCCTGCATAAAACGTTTTCAACAGGCTATTCTGCACGACGTTTAGTTTGAGAACAACGCACAATTTGAACTTTGAAGACCTTGACTGAAAATGCATCAAAAATGTAAAATAAGGTATTTTTGTTTGATTAAGTTAGTTTGTACTAAACACGTGACATCAAATATATTTAGGGGCATTTAGACTCTAATTGCTGTATTCTTTGATGCTGCGTTTTTGTTATCGAAATATGTTTTGTTGAGATAAAATCCTATTTCTAAAAACAGATTTCTTTTTTAGTACTAAATGTTAAATGTTAAACTTTGAAAATTGTAGTTAATGTCAAAATGAGCGTTTCTATTTTTAAAGGGCCTTTCTTAACTCATAGAGTACCCCTCAATATATATCCTGAATCCGCTCCTGGGTAGGGACAAGGCATTATGACCATTTAGTGCTCTTGATACAAAAATAGCTGGTGGGTAAGATTCAATGATTCAACGTCCGTTCATATGTTTAAAATATGTGATAGCTTGATCGTTGATCCTTTCTGCTTAATCACTAAGAATTCTTTAGAGACTGGCATCTACCTTTGCAACTAGAAAAGTTCATGCGGTACTTTTCTCATGCGGTACTTGCCAAGATGACAATAAGCTTCTCTCCTGCAAAGCTTATAGTAGGAAGGATCCTTATTGCAGGGAGGATAAATCCTACATGCGTTATCTCTATGACCCAATCCTACGACTGAAAAGCTCTGTCAGCTCTCATCTTTGAAAAGCTTTGTCAGATCCCAAGTTTTAATATATCTTTAATCGATAAACGAGTGTGTGATTTGCCTCTGGTTAGCGACTCACGGTTTCATGTAGTAGCAAATCGAGTATTCTCATGCGCCAAAAAAGGTAAAAGATTTTATCAAAGCTAACGCTGTGAGTTTAACTCAAATTTATTTGAAAAATTTAATTATCTATCGGTAGTCAACGTAAAAATTGATACCTAGTTTGTTATTATTTGTGCATCGAGAGTCGAGATATTAATTCTGAAAGTTAAAATTTTCCTCCAACCCCGAACGAGAGGTCTAGATTTTGGTCAAAAATGGGTCTTTGGATCTTCTAACCCATAGCGTTTAATTTTTAAGTTTACTATAGAGGATTACTTACAATATAATGTTTGGCGGATTTGAGCAATATTCTCAGCACTAGCCTCAATAAAATTTGTTACCATATTTTCATAAATCACTTTAATTAAAAAAAAGCCATTGATAGCTAGTAGGTTTATTGTGCCACTAAATGACAAGAGGGACCTTGATGTAAAGTAAACCATAGTCAATAGAAAAAGAACTATGGTCTGGGAAGCAGCATGCGCTCAAACGATAATCCCCTTTGTTCTTCTTTATTAATTTTAAGATGTTGAAATGTTTCCGCAAACCAGGTGCGCGAAATTTTGCCTGCACAACAACGATCACTCTCCATAACAACGCGTGAAGATTGCGATGTTTTATGGAGAGGTTTTATGCAAAAATGGCTGTTAAAAGTCGAAAATGTTTCCTGAGCCTGAACAATTTTGAAATTGAATATGACGAAGAAAATGCTGTTGATTATTTAGAGAGTAATAAATCGTTTGAAGACGAAGAAGATGACAAGATGACAAATCTATCTCTCCTTTTAATCCACTTTCTAGTTTTCTTCTTTTGAACAATTTGCATTGTCTACCAAAGCTTTGAGCAAAACTAAGCGGGCTGCTACTTTTTTAATACGCGACATAGCTAACTTAGCAAGTCAGTTTGTTGCTCAGATGTTCCTTAACAAAGTTATCTAGTATGGCCAACAAATCTCGGCAACAAAAATAGAGCAGCAGCATGGAGGAACGTTAACTAACGTATATCGCACAACACTGTTGTCCAGTTTGGCCAGAGGTTTTCTGCTAAAAACTTAGATTTAAAAAATTGTTGAATAATTTGTAAAAGTCAAAGTTGGCATTTTTATTAATTATTTAAATTTATTTTTCCATACTATTACATTTGTATTAGAATATTATTTTTGTAACATTTAATTATAAATATTAACGATAATGATTAGCGACGTTTCGATGTCATCTTAACATTATTTTCAAGCTAAATGAAATAAAAGACGTTGTTTGTATATATAGAAAAATAAAGAATAGAAAGATTTTTTATCATGTGGTGAGAATTTTGGCAAAATTATGTTTTATTATTATACGTATTGTTTTTATTAAAAATATAAGTATCCAGTACTTTAACGTTTTGCAATCTAATAGCTCTTTTCTTGTATAGAGTTTCTATAGATTGCAAATAAATGTAACACTTAAGTAAAGACTTTTATTTGTTATTGGTGCTGAATTATGCGCGGGGATGGACGTTAATAAAATACGGGACAAGCCAGTAACAAGTGCGGGACAAGCCAGTATCGAGTGCGGGACAAACTAGTAGCAAGCGCAGGACAAACCAGTAGCAAGCGCGGGACAAGCAAGGAGAGTTGTAAATATATATATAATTAGAGTGTCTCAAAAATTATCGACTCAGAAATTCTTAAAAAATTCGTTTTTGTCACGTATTTGCACGATCCTTCTCGATTTTCATACTCAAATATATCTCTCGAATTACACATTTTGTATGTTCAATATAATTGACTGATTTTCAGCATGTAAAATTGTTTTTTGATGTTCTTTCAGATGATATGGTGCAAATTTAGAAATTCTAAAAATATATTTGTATGACGTTACAGTTTTGGCACTTTATGTAAAAAGCATTCATTGTATTTCGATATTGATAGGCGTATTTATTCAGTTCTTTATACTTATAAAAAGAAAACAGCAAAACTATTTATTTATTTTTTCAGGATTTTTGATCGAACGTGATGCTGCCAATGGAGGAAATGTTCTGTTTAAGGATTACCAGACGCTAGAAACTGCTTTTGCAAACAAGGTATGCTTATACTCAGAAAACTGCACAAAACCGCAAATAGTTTCCCTAAAGTGTACTTAGCTGTCTCAAACTCTCAAGGGGGATAAAACTTGTTCGAGACAGCGAATTTTCGAGACAAGCTAAAACAACACTGACAACTCAAGAGATATGCAGTTGAACCCGCTATTCCAATTAAACTCTTGAAGGGAATAAAATGTTTTTCGAGATGGTCGAAGTTAAACCAACACTTAAAGAACCCAATGAAGATACTGTTAAACTCCGCTGCTGTCTCCCTCGTATTTTTATTTTCAATTTATTTGATGTTGGTGTAACAATAGCACTACAGCTAATTAATACCAACTAATACAAAATT
The DNA here is from genome assembly GCA_036873815.1 of Phacellophora camtschatica. NCBI lineage: Eukaryota > Metazoa > Cnidaria > Scyphozoa > Semaeostomeae > Ulmaridae > Phacellophora > Phacellophora camtschatica. Next base: position 8,238 of record JAYJMH010065724.1, on the reverse strand, counting down.
AATATTGCAATTTTCAATACTAACCAAAAAAAAGAAAATTTTATAAAGCAGATCGAATATTTACACATTAAGAACTTTATAAAAAAACAAATTAGAAAATAATTTTAATAAAACCAATGTTTGGTATATAGGTATTTCAAATTCTGCATGTGCAATTTTTATCAGACCAGTTTTTATCATTGATTTAAATTGCAATAGCGACGAACAGTTAATATCAAGGGGAATATTTTGCCAAAGGCGAGCGCCTCTAAAATATAGACTTTCAGTACCGTATTTCAAATGAGTTCGAATTGAGCTTCAATTGTGATTTTGAATTCTGAGTTGATACACAACCCAACTAATGAATCTTGTAACTCTTGCAAACACAACATGTCGTGAAATTTTATAGATATTTAAAGCCTTTTATTCAATAATAAAGTCCTTGTGCACAATTGTGGTTTCATGATTGCTTACTTGCTAGTTTCTACTATTTTTAATATATCTTAATTGTATCAACAATATTCAACCAAAGTTTATCTTTTATCTCGAAATTTACAGTCTGAATTTGGTAAAAGCTGAATTTGTATTGCTCTGGGATTTTTGACATGATACTATTTTGTTGACATGATGTTAAATTGTTGACCCTATCAATGTAAATCCATTTATTTCTGAGAACGGGTAAAAAAATTGAATTTGACTAAAAAATCTTTGTCATTTGTGGTAAAAATATACCGTGTTTATTTTCAAAAATAATTGCACATATATGTATATATATATATATATTGTTTTATATCATTTTTAATCGAAGTTTTTTCGTCTTTTAGGAGATTCATCCTTTAGATTTGAAAAATGCACTTTCAAAATTTATGAATGAGGTTAGATAATTAAAGTTTTGAAATTTGAAATTGAAATTTTTATTCATTTTCTTTTTACTGCGTTTAAAATTGTATCAGTTATTGATTTATCATTTTAAAGCCCAATATTTTTTTACTTAAAATTACACGAGAATATATTTATTAAAATAGTAGTCTATCTCAAGCTATATTTCGTGGCTTTTCCGTCGAATTTGTGTTGATCTTCTGTGTCGATACTGCGGAGAAAGGGTAAAGGGGGTTGCGGAAGAGGGAAGGAGGTTTCTCCCCCGAAGTATCGGCACAGGCAACCAAGACAAATTCGACAGAATGGTCTTGGAGCACGAAATAGTCTTGGATCACGAAAGGAAGCACGGAAGATCTAGGAAAGTTTCTGCAATACAATTTGTTACAAGACTACTTTTTTATATCCAACGAAACACTCAATTCAAAATTCTGAAGTCTTTATTTATGAATTTTGAAAACATTTGAAAAATTTAATACGCATGTTATCCGACGCTTTTTATTGATTTCGTAGTTATTAGATCCAGTGCGAAAGAAGTTTGAGCAAAAAGAAATGAAAGAAATATTGAACAAAGGCTACCCAAATGTTGATAAAAAAGCTAGTAAGTAAAACAAGAGAGAATTCCATGAAACAAAGGATTCACTTCTGAATAGAACAATGCGATTTGCCACTGTAAAGAATGGATTTCACACCTTGAGCGCAGCAAAGCTTATCGCGCTTTCTCTGTTCATTTGATTTGATTAAGTGCACTCAGGAGTAAGAAATCTATTCTATTCAATGCAATTTCCTCAATTTTATTCATTATTCAAATTTTTTAGATAGAATTTATAGCCTATTATATTTAATTCTTTTTCCAAAATTGCAATCATTTGTTTCACAAAATTTTCCCTTGTTAGTAAGTAAAGTGTATTAATTCTGTTTTCTATTGTTTTAAGTTTTTAACCGCAACTTTCTATTAATGATAAAGTGTACTTAACCAATCAAATCACTCTATTTTAAGTTTTTGACCACAGTCTTCTATCAATGACAAAGCTCATTTAACCAATCAAATAGCTCTATTTCAAATTTTTGCTAATTGATTTGCGCGACAAAAGTTGTTGCTTTAGGCCACTTTTAGGATGCTAATTTTGGCCAGTCTACCACTTTTTTGCATGTTAAATTTAGCGGGATGGTTAAATGAAACATTTCACTTTGCAGAAGGAAAAGCTGACTCCCGTAGTATTAATCCGTCAAGATTAAATTTGAAGATTGGGAAGATACTCTCTGTTAAAAAGGTAATTTACTTTTATCTGCACTTTTGCATGTTTGTGTACCATTGTTTTATAAAGCTAAAATTTTGCATGCTAAATCTGTATTTCATTGATTGTAAGTGAAAAAATCTTTGGTAATAAAAGCAGTTTTTGTTTTCTTAAAGCAATGTTTATTGTTTTCCAAACACAATTTTGAAGGCCATTCTTTCGAGAATTCTTTTTTTGCCTAGCATCCAGAGGCAGATTCGTTGTACATCGAAGAAATTGATGTTGGTGAAGAAAGTAAGGTTTTTTACTTAGTTTGCTGTTATTAAAATTTTATGCCACTTCAGCAAGGGCAGATGTCCCTTTAATGTTGTATTCAGAAATCTGCAGTTTTAGGAGAATTTTAACGAGAAATTTGCTCTTTATGTCACTATGTATGCTGACGATAATGATAAATTGACTTTCCAATTTCTCGTTAAAAATTTTACTTGGCGCAGGTATTTTAAGAATTTTAAGGTATTTCACTCTGATTGTTGTTGTACAACCTGAACCAAACATCAAACAATTAGTTTCAGACATTGCATGATTGGATGAAAAAACACTAGGAGACGCCAGGAAATGGAAAAACACTAGCACCTCCGAGAGTCTGGGCATTCAAAACCTTATAAAAATATGACATTTTCTTTCACAAGATATCTTTATTGTGACTATGTATGCATACCGGGTGAGTCAAACAGTTATTGATAACTTTTTTTGATTCCGTAAAAGTTAGTGCAGGTAAGTAGGTCACATGCCAACTAAGGTATAAACATTTATGTGATCAATGGCGTTCATTTATTTCACGAGTTGTGAGCAAAATTGCCAAAATCATTCACCTGTTAAACCCTCGAAAACCTGAAAAGCCCTGAGATGACTTGTTTCCAGCAGGGGAAACGGGCTATACATAACCATCCATAAAGCACCAGCAAGCTAATGCTCGGAAGGGTGGAAAATTATTGACACGAAAACGTCTGATGAAGTATATATTTCAACAGTATAAGTGCATCAGCTCGTGGCTGAAAGGTTGTCGACTTTGATCAAGATTTTAAAACGTTTCTAAAACGTTTTATAGCTAAATGATTTTAGCAATTTTTCTTATAACTCGTGAAATGAATTACCGATATTTTGCAAATAAATGTTTATACTTTAGTTGGCATCTTAGCTACACAGCCGGAGTCAATTTTATATAATCGAAAAGAAGTTACTACGAATTTATTGGCTCTTAAACTCCGCTTTTTGACGTACTTATCTCGGACTTTCATTTTCAGAACCAAGAACAGTAGTCAGTGGTTTGGTTCAATTTTTATCTGAAGATGAATTAAAAGACAAGCTTTGTGTTTTAATTTGCAACATGAAGCCAGTCAACATGAGAGGTAAATTTATTTATGACATATTTATTTTGAACGTAATGTTCTGAAACAGCCTTTAGGGTGGCAGACTACACTCTTTCGGAAGCAAATTTTAAAAGCATGCTGTGCGGCCAAGATCACATATATATATATATGCAAATAAACACGAATTTGTGATAGAAGCAGCCTTTATTAACAACTTTTGATAAAAACATGAAATTAGATTAGATTTGATCACATTTTAAAACCACAACCATTTGTGAACATTTAAAAATATCTCTGCTTGCACATAAGATCTTGAGATTAAAATGTAAACATAGCTTTATCAATACAAGACGTGGCAGTAAAATAAACATATTTCCTACTGATATAGTGGAGGATAAAACTGTAGATAACATGCAATGGTCTTGATGAGTTATAAATATGCTACTGAATTTACTTCTGAATTTACGAATTTACTGAATTTAGTCAAAATGGCGCCTTATTCAACATTTTCTTTGTCATTTTTTTTTCAGATCTTTTTTGTCAAACTTCATAGAAGATTCTCGCTTCTAGGTTTGCATTTCGTAATTTCGTGACCCTAGACATTGTTGAATTCCTGTTTTTTATTTCATTGATTTTTCTACAGGTGTGAAATCTGAAGCAATGCTTTTAGCTGCATCAAAAACCGAGTACGTTTTTTCAAATATGTTCTGATTGTTTTATGCAGCCTTTAGTTTGAAAAAATGTTTTTGAATGTATTCAAATTGAATTAATTAAGCTATAGTAATTTGCAAAAGAGCAACATAAGATTACATATAGGTTATAGCTTGGTTGAATGTGGAAAACTTAACATAGCCTCACTCTCACCTCAGTGAAAAGTTTGTCTGCTTTTAATTTTTTACGATATTTTGAGGAGGTTCTTTTCCACAACTTTGTTCCATATTAGTTTAATTTTAAATTTTAGTTTAATTTTAATTCAATCAACATATTTTTTCTGTGCACTATTTTACAAAAACGTTGAACATGTTTTTATTAGTTCAAGCCCTTACTTTGTAATTTAGAAAAATCGTAAACTCTCTAATTTCTGTTGTTGGCAATCTTGTCAGGGACCGGCCATTAAATATGGCGAGGGGGTGGAGGAGAAATCGGTCGGGGCGTCTTGAAATTTTTAGAAGCTTGTAATAGTTTTTGGCTCCAAAAAGGGGAATCTTTCAAAAAAAGTAACTGACAAGGGGGGCCTTCATTTTATTTAGCAGATATTTGGGGGTCTTTGAAATCAATTTCTCCTCCACCTCCTCTCCGTATTTGATGATCTCTTATTTTTCTTAAATTTTGCGCCTTCTTTTTTTCTTAAATTTTGATGGGCTTGAACAAGATAATATTTTAACATTCTATTTTCAAGAACTCCTTTTAATATTTAATCGAATCTCTGGTGATTCGAAAACACCACACGACGTTTTTACTGTTGTTGATAGTAAATGCTTTTTTCCATACAAAGTATTGTTAAGATTTGATCTTGTTTATTAGAATGGATGGAAAGAGAATTGTGAGAATATTGGAACCGCCATCTGCTGCGAAGCCCGGAGACATGGTTGAAGTCGAGAGATTCGAACACAGTCAATGTGGAGGTGATTAGTTCTAGTGATTACTGTATGATTAAAAACAATTCATGGATTAAATTACCAAGCTAAAGCTTAGCTCATTACAACTTGAAATATTCGGAACTTCAGTACGAATTGTTCACAAACAAACTGTAGAAGGGGAAGTAAACATGAAACTTTAATGGCAGTTTTCCACATGATGGCAGTTTGATGGCAGTTTTCCCCCAAAAATGCCCCCCAACGTACAAAATGCAAAACTGCTATGAAGGAGCTGGAGTTTCAATAATTCTGTTTTTGCTTAATGGAAAAGAGGTTTCAGACTAAAAAATTTCGATTTTCGTAATCAGCAGCCCAAAGTTAGCAAAAAGCAATTATTTTAACCCGTTTTAATGACACTGTTATTTTCCACCAAAACGAGACATTTCATGGGATTGAGGCTGAACGGCGCCGAAACTCACCGTATAACAAAGATTTTCGTAATTAGCGCATAAAAGTTGACCAAAAAAGTTGGTCTGGTAAATTCCCTCGATGGGTGACGATTCCCCCCTTCCTCGCCTGGACTACCTCTGTTAGTCACAATGTTGTCATTTCATCAAAATAGCAAATTTTCTTTTCGTTTGTTTATTCTAGTGTTATTTTTTAAATTTATTTTATTTCTCATAGAACCTGACGAATCGCTGAATCCGAAGAAGAAAATATTTGAAACGATGAAGGTAATTTTGTTGATATTTTTTACTGTTAAACGAGCAACCTTTTTTTGGTTATTGAAATCTTTGCCAATGGAACGGTTACATAGCTCGTAGTAAGTAAACATTTCGGCCAGAGCTAGAGGTATTCTTTATTTATCAGCTTTGCCTGAATGTTTGCGTTCTATTAGGAACTCTAGAAGATTTTTTAGTATTTGAATGCAGAAAGTGTTACATCCAAGGCTTTTGAAAGGATTTGGAAGGCCTGGGGAAAAACTACCACACCCTATACTTTAGCTAACAGGTCTATTGTTTTCACCCTATCTATACTTTAGTTTTCAGGTCTATTGAAGAATTTTTTTTCAGCGCTATTATGTTCAGTTACAGTGATGTTACTCAATCTATCTTATTTGCAATATGTTTTGTTCGTCTCGTAAATCGTAACTTTGGCGCAAAAGCTGTAGCGATGTTTCGTACCACTCTCAGGATATGTTTTGTTTCGAAACAGCGTTCGTATCAATCTTACGTAACGTGCTTTTCTTTCAGGTTCATTTGGCCGTTTCGGATGAAAACGTGGCTGAGTATCAGGGAAATCCATTTAAAACAAAAGAAGGTCTGATACGAGCACCACTTCAAAACGCAACTATTAGTTAATTAATTAATTGTTAATTGTTAAATTGTCTGACGTCATTAGATTATCGTGTATTCTGCACTGAAATTTTTGCTATATTTTCTGTAAATATAATCTCCAAGGAATTGAAAATCGGTTTGTTTGCATAGATTCATTCATTTCACAGATTTATATAGAAATTTTTTAAATTATTCAAAGGTGAAGTTTTTATTTCTTGTTTATTTTATTCGTAAAACCATAATATGTATAACATTAATATATAATTTCTGATAATAAAGATAGAAAATATTTGGTACTAAATACATAAAGTATATTTTGTATATGAGAGATAAACTTAATTGTATGTTGTAAATAATGCATAATAAATAATGTGACCTGCATTTAAATAATATGCTTTCACGTGTGGGAATAGTAACTTAAGTATAATACATCACGATGAAGTAAAACGTTATGTAATACTAAGTATATCGAAACGAGTATCACTGTCGTGAATACACAATTCGATTTTCTAGTTTATTAAATATTCCTTTTATTTATTCAAACTTAGGTTTAGAAAATTTTGCCGCATGCTTAATGTTAACTTGTTAACTAAATCATAAGAATTAAAGTTTAATTGAAATGTAAGTTTCTCCAAGAAATGTTTCCAATAAATTATTCCTTGATATTGAATAAAAACTAAAATAAAGGCATGAATATAAATTTCTTCTGCTAATATTTACATCAATTTTCCCCCCACATGATTCTTAAGAACTTTCGAATTTGTTGCTAAGATTCAATTCACAAAATGTACCAACTGCCAAAGACCTGGAATTTTTTCCCCGTGCCATTTCTTGCCGAACTGTGAAGGGTATTTACCCTGTTTACAGTGGGAAATGACCCTCGAGTTTCTAACAAATAAATTATGCTCTTTCTTTTACTCGACATACACATCACGGGTACACGGGCACAGGGGAGAATAATTACTCACGTTTTAAATGCCCATGTTTTCAGCCAGCCTGGATTCTCTCTTAATTCTGGACTAATTTTTACGAACTTACAACCCCCACCCCTTAGTTTACGAACTGACTACACGCTAATGTTTTGTTACGGGTATTCACCGCCGATAAGGATGGGTTTAAAGGCAGTAAATTCTCTAAACATATGTATGATTTTTAACAAAAATGCCTTAATGTTGGGTTAGATATCAAAAAGTGTCCTTAATGTTGAGTGTTTTTAAATGTAACAACATTAATGTTGTGTGTACACGAAAATTTGAACATTAAGGATGGGTGGGTTTATAAAATCTCAGCGGCATGCTCCCGTCCGACCGTGGAACATTTACCCCCCAGGCCCCTACCCTTTTTAAAAACATTGTTAAAGTGTGGTTGGTGACAACGCCTGCTTACTTTGTTAATGTAACATTATGAAATTTATTTTGGTCCCAGCCCACAAGCATTCCCATAATCTGCTCTTGCTAATTCTCATTTAGAGTTAGATTCAGAGAGAGAGATAATTTCAAGGATGACAAGAACAAGAGGAAATTGTCGTTTGGAAATGTATTTACCATATTTGGCTCGGGGAAGGAAACGTTAATAAAAAACGGAACGTTAATAAAAAACGGTAAAACAATGGGAGAATGAGAGAATTCAGCTATTTTCTTGAAGGAAGTAAGGGGTGAAGCTGCCCTGGAAATTTGACTCTCGATAGATCGTCAGATTTTTAGAGAGATGGATTTTCATTCTCGAAGGAATTTGGGGGACAAACTTTTGTTCTACATTTGTAGCAGGCTTTTCCCATTGCACAAGGTTGATGATAGATATCAGTGCTCAAAAGGACCTTTCATACTCGTCTTGAATTTCCGACCGAGAATTGCGGTGTTCG
>JAYJMH010065713.1:0-11696 GCA_036873815.1 Phacellophora camtschatica | reverse complement strand
TTGTTTATTTTTCTATATATACAAACAACGTCTTTTATTTCATTTAGCTTGAAAATGATGTTAAGATGACATCGAAAGGTTGCTCATTATTATCGTTAATATTTATAATTAAATGTTACAAAAATAATATTCTTATTCTACTTTTTTGGTCATAAATAATCCAAAAATCTTTGAACATGAAATAACAGGAGGGACACTCCTGAAAAATCCTGAAATCCTTGATAATCCATAAAAAAATTCATAAATAATCTGAATAATCCACTAAAAACTCCCTCCATACCAAGTTCCTTTTCTCTTGGGGCAAGTCTAGATCTGGGGCGAACTCAAGACTAACCTGAATTGCTCTTAAGCAGCGTGGACAACAATGTCCATAAATGTCTTTAATTCAAATATCGAAGTTCGCGACAAAGAGAATTAAAAAACATCCAAGATTTATGTTAACATTTCATGTTATGAATGAAAAATTTATAACGTTAACTACGTAAAATTCAAAACTGCAATTTATTTATAATTTCATAATCCAATATCGTTGACGCACGATCGTTGATGATTTGTGCCTATGTTAAATAATCCTCTCTTCTACTGAAACTTTAAAACCACTGAAAATTTAAAACCCTTTCCCGCTCAGATTTACTAAAAACAAATATATAATTATATTTCCAGTTTCCCAAAGCCCCATTTAACCGTTTGTTGGTCATGAATATTCGAATCCGTACTGAAACGTATATATTTATATATATAATTGATACTATTATACATATAATATATAATTATAATTATACATACACAATCTGGAATAGCTTCCGACGGCACATATATATAGAAGGTTTGGTTTGATATAACATCCCTTTAAGGTATTGAAAACGAACTTATTAAATATCACTCTAAGGCCTTTCAAGCTTATGCTATCGTCAGAGTGTCACACTTTTTTTTTCCTCTGACTTCTAATAGTATCCATTTTATTTTATATCATACCTTAAACCTTATATGTATAAGTGCCGTCAGAAGCTGTTCCAGATTGTTCTCAGAATAGTAGAAAACAAAGGTTTAATTTATCAATTGTTTTAAATCACCATCGTTCTTGAAGTTATTGGGGGGGGGGGGGCTACAGGCGTCATATTGTAGCGGATCAACAATGTGCCGTTACATGCATTGCTTTCCAATTTCTAATACGTTATGCAATGCTGTTTAAACCCGCTTATAAGAAACTGTTTTTTTAAAGCAACCTGTTTTGTAATAATAGATTGAACGAGTAATATATTAAAAAGCCCTTGAATAGAAAGAGAATTAAAAGACAATTTTCTTACACAATTTGCAATCTGAATATTAACAAAATCAGTCTGTGGTTTCTAAAATCACTATTTCTTATAAGCGGGTCTTTACTGTGCAAGTAAAGTACTGTATGATAAGGAGTCTGTTTGATGGTACGATGGTTTAAGGAACTATGTAATATGAAGTGAATTTTTTTATCGGTGCAACTAAGCAGCATTATAAAGTGATAAAGAATGCCGTTTAAATTTGTATAATATCTTCTCCCGTTTTCAAGATATCTATTATTCTGAAGTGTTGTTTCATGACGTAATGGTTTTGCGAAGTCCACACAAATAAACAGAAACATGATTTTGCTTTAGAAAAGTTACTTTTCTGAACAAGGTTGCAGCTGAGCTACATATTAAATGTCTTGAAACACGAAACGATGTTTAGAAAGACATGTACGTTCCATCCTAGGGAAGGTAGGTCAGTAAAATCCATTTTGAATACATTTCTTTTCTTCCCTGCTGTGACATGATCAACCTTGTATATTTTCTGACATGTTGCAAAAAAAATGACGTCATACTATTTACTTGCATAAATAAAAAATTTCAGTTCATGGCTCCTTCAAGTCCAGTGATTGCTCGGTTCCGTTTTGTCCCCTTTAAAAATGCGCATTTTATGCAATGTTTTATTGTCCCAAAAATCGTTCGCGGAAATCATTAGAATTAAAAGAAATTACCAAATCAGTTAGCATTGACTACTTAGATACAATTGGTCGATTGGTTTCAATTAAGTGATGATCAGGAAGCTCCATTTCAGTACTTTTTAACCATTTCTGGAACAAAAACTGCTTCGCTGTGCGTTCGTTATACTTATAATTCTCTCTCCTAAGATATTCACTTACTTCAAGCGAGCGCTTCTTCGAAATGTTACATTTCCCGGTCGATTGCCTCGTTTTAAACATATTCTCGTATCCACCAATATCACTGACGTCATCTATGTGAGCCGCGTGCCCGTTCTGCACGTGCTTCTGTGAACTGGCCGTCACGGACCTAAATGTCTCATTTTTTGTGGCAACAGATATCATGGTTTTATCAGTTCGGCGTAGCGAGGCATGAATGGGAGTTCTGTTACTGTTATGTACGTTCGAAGCATTAGGTCCATCATTGCGCCTTGGCAAAGTATTACGCCGGGTTTCTGGCCTGTCTTTGAAATTGCGCGCAGTTGTGTCTATGGTAGAGTCTTGCGTTCCTTGGTTCGCTCTGTCAAGTTCTCGATCCTTATTCCCAGTAAAAAATGACAACAAGTTGTCGGTAAAATTCCTTTCACCTGAAAATTTAAAGAATCGAGAAGATTTTCCTTGCTTGATGGGTGTCTCATTGCGAATCTGTGGAAGATGAAAGTTTTCGTTGCCAGAATGTTCTTTGACATTGTTATTTAACTCAATAAGTTGCGGCGAGGCACTGTCACTTTTTCTGTAACCCTGAATCACGGCATCCGGTCGATTCGGCATTTTGTATTTTGCATCGAAGTTCGTTGCAGTATTGTTACCATGTACGCGAATCATATGAACGCAAATCACAAAACTCGATTGAACAAATATTTCCAATTTTAAACACAATATGGCGTATTCCTATACGGGTAAAATCTTATATTTTCCAACTATTGCGCTGCTAAATGTCCTGACAAACATTTGCTCACAGTAACACTGTAGATAGTATCTGTCTGGTAATTGCTCTAGTTGATATAAATATATATACATAAATATATATGGGTAAAACAAAGTATCGCTGTGTAACGATCTGGCAGCAACGGTCTACGAATTCATTATCTTTCCAATGTTGCGTTTCCCCGAGAATCTATACGTCCTCAATAGCGTTGCCGTGCCGTCAATCAATGCTAAACCAAAAACACAATATTGTACTGAAAATAATGACTGCTTCGTGGAGTCGCCTTCAATTCAGTAATCAGCTGACAATTTCTATCAAACAATGAATACCATTATATCTGCCAGAATAACAACCCTCATATCTGCCAGAATAACAAGCCAATCTTGCACTTAATACGATAGTCTTCAGTTTCCAAAATAACACAAACATCGTCAGAATATCAAAATGGCGAAAAGTTCTTGTGTTTTAGAAACATTTGAGTGTTTAAGTAAGAAACGTTTCAGAGCCAATCTTGAATTGAAGAGATGTTATGTCAAAATATAGCATAAATATTATCAGAATATCACGAATTGGGTACCAGAATAGCAAGGAAACTCTAGTTAATATTGCCACACCTTCAGGCTAGGTTTATCTTTTCAAAACCTTTATTCCACTTCTTACAATTCGTTGCTTGTAGACTCGGCATGTCCTTGAATTTCTCAAGTTTTGTTCCACAATTCTACAACGAAAACAATGGATTAAATTATATGTCCGTAATAAAGTAAGCAAGTAAAAAGTGCTTTTCACCAACAAGCAGTTTCAAAAAAATGCAGGCCTATATTAAAATCAAGTTGATTACCCCAAATCTGTTTACACATTTAAGGAAGGAGTTCAGTTCGTGAGGTAAATTTAAACATTTCTGCTTACAAAACATCAAGTCCCAGGGAATCACGACAACGTAATTAAAGAATATTTCAGCAACCAGTATTCAGTTTCGCATCCCCTTTCAATATTCAATATAAAATGAAAACACTAATTAAAGAGCGATTTCTGTTTTTGTGAACTCACAGGAAATCAAAACACCGTATGAGCGAAGAATACTCATCCACCCATAATAGTTTCGCGTTACAGGTCTTATTGCTAAATTTGGTAAATATTGATAGTCATTCATTTTGTTATTGCAGGGCTATTTAGATCAACAATACGTTGGTATTCTTGTTTTTGCCGCAAAAAACGTCACCATAGTTTGCTTCAATATAAAAAAAAAGTTTACTGGTGCTCTATTAGTAACATTGTCTTCTCGAGATGGAATAAGATATTTTCCAAAGCATTAGCTATACCGCAACCTAACCCTGTCAAAAATATTTGAATTTTTGTTCCTTGATGTTCTGTAAAATTAGATCCTTTTCGTTTGCATCCACCTCTAAGGGGTTCGCTTACCATACATGGGCTCAAAATTGCAACATGTATTGTAACATAAATATAACATAAAAATTATGGAATCAATTACCACCTGATATCAAAACTACAAATAGGGTAAACTCTTCCAAGCATGAAATAAAAAATTGCTATATGCGAAATTTACTAAAGAATGAAGATGGGAATTTGATGCACCGATAATTATACTTTTCGTTTCAGAAAAGAAAATTTATTATTGTTTATCTTTTAATAACACACCTCTAAAAGCGACCATCACGGAATTAAGGTCACCTTGACCTTTCTGTTGTTATCCCTGCATCTCTAGTTAGGGGTATTGTGATTTTGAAAATGTTTTTTATTGATTGATATTTTTATTTTAATACTGTGTAAATATTTTATAGCTTTAATTTGTTTTTTAACCGTCGTAAATGTTTAGTGGCCAAAAGAAACTTACTCACTTACTTATCCACCTCTAACGGGACTATTATGGTATCAAAGACATCATGACCTTTCAATGCTATCCTTGCCACTCTAGTTAGGGACACTTATTATTTAAATTGTTTTCCTATTTGTTTCTATTTTATAGTTATTGTATGTTTCTAACGAATTCCCTCAACATTGTTTTGCTTCATTCTAACTGTATATGTTGGAATTTTAGTTTTAGTGACAAATTAATACTTACTTACTTACATGGGTATCGATTGAAAAATTGTGTCTTGCGTAATACAAGTAATTGATGAAGATAACAATGATACCACCTTATCTGGCTCTTTCTTTGACTCATTCTCTGTATACCACATTCAATGTATACAACATTATATGGCTCTGTGATTTGCTTAGAGACGCCATTTTGAGCGGACTGGACAAGAGCGGCCATGATTAAGGTGGGAGGGAGCGAAATGTGGGAATTATGTAATAAGGCTACACAGAATCAAATAGTTACAACGCTTCGAGCTTTGCCACCTGACGAAGAGCAAAGCTAGAAACCCGGGCTCGAAACATTGTAATCTATATGATTATAATTCTAGTAAATTGTTACATTTTAAAATTTGTCATGGTCATATCATCTAAAAAGCAAGAAAATAATGTCATTCAAAAGTTGATTTTTTAATTGCAATTGACTATCTAACGGAAAACAAAACTTTGTTTATTAAGATAGCGAATGATCGTGATAGCTCAAAGGGAATAGTAAAATTCAGTAAAAACCGTATAAAATGACAAATGTTGGAGATAACAGACATTGAAGAAAGCAGATGTTAAATGTATATCTCAAGGCCAAATCTAATCTAGCCGTCTATAACCTTTTTTCAAATTCTTTTATTTTTATTGTTAGTTCGAAATGACAAATGAGATAACAGACACTGAAGAAAGCAAATGTTTAACGTATATCTAAAGGCAGAAAACTAATCTAACCGTCTATAACCTTATTTCAAATTATTTTACCTTTATTGTTAGTTCGAAATGACGAATGAGATAACAGACACTGAAGAAAGCAAATGTTTAACGTATATCTAAAGGCAGAAATCTAATCTAACCGTCTATAACCTTATTTCAATTATTTTATCTTCATTGCTGGTTCGATATGACAAATGAGATAACAGACATTGAAGAAAGCAGATGCTAAAGATATATCTAAAGGCAGAAAGTAAATCTAACAGTCTATAACCTTATTTCAAATTATTTTATTATCCTTGCTGGTTCGAAATGACAAATGAGATAACAGACATTGAAGAAAGCAGATGTTAAACGTATATCTAAAGGCAGAAAACTAATCTAACCATCTATAACCTTATTTCAAATTATTTTATATTCCTTGCTAATTCGAAATGACAAATGAGATAACAGACATTGAAGAAAGCAGATGCTAAAGATATATCTAAAGGCAGAAAACTAATCTAACAATCCATAGCTTCATGTGAGTTTCTCCCATTTTTCATCAAACACATTTTTCAAAAATAAATTTAGAAAGCACTTTAGTAGTGAAAGTTTCTTTATTTCTCACAAAGTTAGTACTGTAATTTTCTTAAAAGTATTTAAAAGGAAAAGTGCCACATGACGTCCTGGGGCACTTACAAGTAACTACATATAGTGTTTCAAGTAAAAATTAAGTCAATTTCCTTTTCAATACAAAATTACAAAGAGAAATAAAACTTATAACGTTTCTTGATATACTGGCAGAGTACTGAAAGTTTCTTAACTTCTCAACAGCTCCAGTATTGGTTTCTTTTCGAACAAATGTAATGTGTTAGTAATCGTTTGGCAGGCAGAAGCAACTTACAATTTAAAATGTCTCCAATATCAAGATCAATTTACCTTTCCAACAGACCTTTTCAACTGACTTTTTCTACAGACTTTTTAACCAGACTTTTTCAAGTGCTCATCAATCAAATCAAGTCATCTACTGCAGAATGTTCACTCAAAAAAGTAATACGAGAAAGACAGATGCATGTCGTTAATAACTACCAGAAAAGCAAATAGCCTTGCTCGTGTGAATTATATCTTCTTCAAATGCATTCTGTTAATGAGATTTTTCTAAATCACTCCTAATACCTATTTAAAGTAAAGAATTAGGTCAGCAGGTGACGGAAAAATACATGGCAGGTATCCATGGAAGCATTTACTCGAAAAAGGATCTTTTTACATGCTTCTCGCACAATACTTGGATAAGACAAATATTTTCGTGTTTACTTCAATTCAATGTCGTCATTTCCTCGTCTGAAAGTGAGGCTTTCGGAAATTTCTTTCCAGCTGCAGTTGAAAATAGTAAAAACGAAAACATGGTCAGGAAAACACAATGTTCACACAATCGCTGACCGGACAAAAAGAGCTAAGTCAAGCTAAAATTTTCGTAAATAATGTACAAGAAAACTTCTAGTCACACCCAAACCACACCTATTTTCATTTTTGAAATTGAGAAAGGGTCGTTAATATATAATTCTTGCCGTAAAAGATCTTTTATTTTTCTGCACTCTGAGCAGATCAAGTAACATAATCAGTGCACACAGGGGCAATGCCTGAGAGCCTAGTCAACACTGAAAGCCTAATAAGCTTAAGACATCAGTTTAGGGCATCAGTTAACTGCATGGTGTCCGAGGGCGGACGGACAGTGAATTTCAGTTTTACATCAAAAATTGAATCTATGAATTGCTGCTTTGATCAAAATATTATGCAAAGAAAGTCAAAACAGCCAAAGCCTCCGGCTTGTTTAAAAGTTTCCAAGCAAACTTATTTGGCTACGACATAAATGTTGTGAGCCATATGGCGCTTCCAAGGGCGAAATAATCATAAATTACTGTTGAAAGACAATTTCCGAAACGCTTAGTGATAAAGAGCAGTGTCCGAAAGAAAGGGCAATGTCCGAAACGCTTAGATGTTTATTTATCTGACGACGAATAGGTATATTTCAAAAAAATGGTTTGCTAGTATCAAAAAATAATCCCAACACGTTATACTGTATAATACATCAAAAGAATTGAAACCAATGTATTTTATCAATTTCGAGACAAATTTCCTGCTAATCCTAAACTATTCTTCAAAGCAGAGAAGCAGCAATTCTCCTCATTAAACATCAGGCCTTCCATCCAACTTTAAGCAAACCACAAACGTTCGCCAGATAATTTTGTCAACAGTATTATAAAATAGAGATAAATTCTTAACAATATATAGATCTGAAAGATGATATCAAGATTAGTAGTGCTGAATTATTGATTTCATGAAACATCTTGCACAGCACATAGATGCGAAACATTCTGGAAATAATAAGGACAGCAGCACAATTAGTTTTATATGAAGCTATACAAGTAACAGGGGGTGGAACGACGAAGAGAGAGGGATAATGGCCCAAAATCGTACAAGAGAAGCAGCACAATTAGTTTTATATGAAGCTATGGACGCATATAGTACGAGTAACGGGGGGTTGAACAACAAAAAGAGAAAGAAAGGGAAAGAGAAAATTGCCCAAAATCGGAAAAGGGAAAAGGGAGAAATTTGAAATTATCATGAATGAAAGTATAAAAGGATGGGCAAAAACAAGCTTTAAAAATTCCTAACAAAAAAGGTTGAAGGGAGCAAAGAAATCTGGAGGGAGAAAGAAGAAATCAAGAAATTTTGAAAGGAGAAGAGAGATTTGAGCCTCTGTTCCACCCCCTGAATTAAGCAAAAAAAATTTAAAATATGGGGAAATGGAGATGTAGAGTAAGAACATGCAACTCCAGGTTGACCTTTTGGAAAACATTTAAAAATTGCAAATCGTAAATCCTATGAATAGATACCCGTCCCTTTTAAGTGACAAAAAGCCTCGCAAAGAATGCAGATGACAAAAGACTTGTGAAATATAGAGTGGAATAAAGCAGAGTGAGATAAAGTCTACAAAGAACTTCAGAAACTAAACATTCAAACGTTTCTCAACCAACATGAAATTCGACATCACACACCAATCAAATGAATTACAATAAATCCTAAACATATCTGGCCTGGTACCCAGGGTAAACGTGTCATGACGTCATTGCAAACGCCAAAATATCGTATGCGAATCATAATAGATCTGCGCCTACACTGCAGTTAATTGCAGAGTCCAAAAATAAAAGTTTATATTTTCTCTTAGAGAATTGTGTACTGAAGAACAGCAATATGGATTCGATAATTGTCTAAATGAGAAACCAATCTACAAAAAACCTTACGGTAAATTCTTCAAAAAATCTACTGAGAAATTTACATATTTTGTTATCAGCAAATATTTTTGAATTTCCTTCTGTAAATAACATGCTTCTGAAACATTCCTGCATCAGGGCAGGAATGTTCTACGCATAATAATTCTTGAATTAAAGTGGTTCTGCGTTATATCTTTTAGCCTATGACCTTAAAATAAACGCTTATAATTAATTTCTAAAGCGATGATTTCATTCTCATAAGCATTGTGGTTGCGTTTTTCTTGGCGCTTATAAAACCGTCTGAAGCACAAACAAATTATTCTTTTTGAAGAAAGCGAGCTCGGGTTGAAAATTCGTTCATACACCGTTTGGTTGGCATAGCTTAAGCTCAAGCTTCCTTTGCACTGATGAAACAGGCTACGCTAAGTCGTTCACGCCCAGATTTACTTCCAATTATAGATAAATCATATACATGTAATATATATGTTAGGAACGTGGTCTACACAAAATATAGGCTCTACACTAGTGTCGCAGTGAAAATGAATGCACGCTTCTCTTTCACTTTTGAATACACACCAGTAGGGAAAATTATACACTTCTTCTTCACTACAGAATACTGAACACTTCTCCTTCACTACTGCATACTTACATTTCTTCTTCACCACAGAACACTGCACACTTCTTCTTTAGTGCAGAATACTGCACATTTCTTCTTAACTACATAACACTGCACAGTTCTTTCTCACTATTGAATACTTTACATTTCTTGTTCACTACTGAATGCCATATATTTCATCTTCACTACTGAATACCACACAATCATTCTTCACTATAGAAAACTGCACACTTCTTCTTCATTACAGAATACTGCACAAAAAATAAGCTGCGTTTAGGTAATTAACTGATGCAATCTAACGCTACAAAGTATCTGTGAGCATACTTTTAGCATAAATAATGCCATTCATGTCATCATATAATTTGGTAATAAAGGGTAAAAATATGTGCAAAAATGACAAAAAATTCAAAAAAACAATCTGAACAAAAAGGTCTATGACGTTTTGGTGAGCTTATTCCTGTTGTTAACAGGTAAGAAGAGGTAGACATACAACAAACATTCAAATTTTAGACATATAACATTTATCTATTTGCGCTCATATTTGTCTATTTGCGCTCATATTTGTATATTTGCGCTCTTGTCCAAAAACGCCGGCTCAAGCATCTGGTTCTCACGAAGTATCTGGTCAGTTTTCTTTTACGCATTTCATTAAAAACGTACAAGACATATGACTCGTTAACCTCTGCCTACAAACTACTTACTAAGGATGATACCGCGGGGAGCAAGAGATGTCCATCAAGTGACCATCACATTAAAGAAAAGAAAAACTACATACAACTAAACGTAAATACTACAAACTCAACATCAATTCTACACGGATGTTGGCAGACTGTTTATAAAACAATGGTAAATAGCAGTAACCACAATAAATATACTATTGTTGGTTCTTAAATGAAACAAGTAATCATTTGCGCATGAGCACGGTTAAAAATTAAACAAAAATACAATGCTCTTCAATTATTCCTAGCTATAATTTACCTTCACTGATGGAACATATTTTTTAAATACCTCGTCCACACTAGAAGACCTCATTTACATGTGTGAGCATTTTAATAATGGAATCTGGAACTCCGATCGTTCAAAAAAGGTATTTAAAAAATTAATTTCAATGTCTCAGCCTCTACACTATTCTATTCTTCCAACATTTTACAACCACCAAATGCTATTTTTGCAAATACCCCTGACATATGTATACAATTATTGTAAAACATTTTGCTGAATGGAAAAAATATATTCGTAATCTCTCAAAGCCTTAACTAGCAAGCCTCATGCATTACTAAAATGCATTACTTAACAATGAAATAACAAGATTCCTCGTATCGCCATAGCAAAATCTCATAACCCAAAATGAATAATTTAGGTCTGGCCCTCAAAATAAGATAATTCATTTAACACAAAACCGTGATTTAAGACAAGGATCGGATAAAAATGTTCTCACCTGCTTGTTTGCGTTCTGATCATCAGATTAGCGTATATACTTGGAGCAGATTTAAAAATAAATAACTTAGGGGGTTTGTTGTGCTGATGTCATTTGGTAATTTTTGAGAAGCAGGCATTACATAACATACATTGCATAATGTCCCCACGTTTCCAAACTGCCGTTGAAAAGCTTCAATTTAGATAGTTACGTTTTATTCTTGATGTTGACGTAAAAGATTTCAGCTTAAAGTATGATACCTTGTTTGCCAAAATCAATCCAATTAATCCCTCAGCTATGCTGAAGGAAAGTGATTATTGGGTAGCTTTTAGCAAACAAGGTATTAAACTATAAATCGAAGCCTCTTATATTTAATTAAAGCAAAAGCAGAATTATCAAAAACTATATCTCCTCCACAACACCTTTGCTAACTCGGTAATTATTGGTTAGAATTTAGCAAACAAGGTATCAAACAATAAATTGAAGCCTCTTATATTTAATTCAAGAAAAGCAGAATTATTAAAAATTATATCTCCTCCACAACACCTTTGCTAACTCGGTAATTATTGGTTAGAATTTAGCAAACAAGGTATTAAACTATAAATCGAAGCCTATCATATTTAATTAAAGCAAAAGCAGAATTATCAAAAACTATATCTCCTCCACAACACCTTTGCTAACTCGGTAATTAT
>JAYJMH010065702.1:0-11696 GCA_036873815.1 Phacellophora camtschatica | reverse complement strand
TTTCGATTTTTCGATGCCTAAAGGTGGTCGCACCCACCTTTTTCGTATCGCATATTCTAATTTTGTCCCTCGGACGTTGCTTTAAAAATAATTTGATGTTTTTGGCCCTACCGGTTTCGGGGTACAAGCCACCAAACGGGTGAACTTTATTTTTAGACACCTGGTATATATATAGCTGATATATAACAATAATTAAAATGTGGCCTGATGTTACAACAGTTTACAACATTACAACATTATAACAAAAATCTAAAAATACAGAAACTGCCACTAACATAGAATCCATTTCAACCTGAAGCGTTTTTTATTCTTGTCCTTAATTTTTTCTCATTAAAAATGTACTATTTTTATACTATCACGTTGAATAGTGCAGTGTATTGTACTTAAAAGCCATTAAATAAAGGCGACATATAGCTGAATATATGTTGGGATTTATGAAGGAAATGGTGCATCTGTGTTAATTTTATTTCTTTGTTTTCCAATACGAACCTGAGCTGTTTCTTCAGCTTTCAGCCAGGCCTTTTTTGAAGGTTGTCCTTTTATTAAAAAATGCGTATTTCGCATTCATCATTTATCATACAAGAACAGAAAACACATGTCAATATTGAGGCCCTTCCCTGTGGAGCTTCCCTAGTTATTATAAATTTATGCAGAGTTCCCTTTAGCTTTTTAAAATTCCCTTAGATTACATCGGGATAGTTCACCAAAACTCAAAAAATGCTTTCAATATTCCCATTATCCCACAGAGAACGTTCTCCTGATGTTCTCCCTGATGGCTTCCCTGGCCCTCATATAACACGGTCCTTGGAAAATTACACAAATTTTATCTTTCATTTTATTTACATGAATTTTTTTATAAATGCCAAAAAGTAGTCAAATTAGTACGTACGTAATTTCCTTTATGGATGCCACAAAGCGTCTTCAGTTTAAAAAATTAAAACAAAGAAGAATTCAACTAATTAAAACAGCAAAGAGTGAAGTGAGGAATTGAAGTGAGGTAAAAAATAAATAAAAACATTTAATGAAGACTCAGAACTTGTTGACCTTATGCTAGTCTTTTAAAATGTTTTAGAGTATCTCATTCTGCCATGCGCCCCATTAATGCATGCAACGACAACGACAAGGTACTGTCAGTGTAAGTGCGACCCTTTGTTAAATGTGGCCACAGAGGCCGAGGGCCAATAGAAATCTTGTCTGCGGTTGACGGCAAATTTAAAGCCGTAAATGATTATTATCACACCGGCCATTTGCTCTGTTCACAATTCCACAAGATAACAACAACATTCAACAAAATGTCTGGAAATATCGATCGATTGATCAAAAGGAAATCTGAGGAAAAGAAACTCAAATATTTTCCTCATTCTTTGGAGCTGTTGTAAAGACTTTCTGAATGAAAAAAGAATTCTATCAAGAGATGAGTTCATGATTGCTGTTTTGTTTTCTGAAACAATAACATCATTTTGTATTTCGGTGTATTTACTCGTAGATACTCATAATAATCCCAACATACTGGTAAGCTTGTAATAATACCAAAATAACAACATAAGGATAATATTGGTAATACCAAAGCCAGAGCTCGTGAAATCGTGGAACATATCTGGCGTACTTTTTTCGCACTCTCACTGAAAACAAAAACAAGAAATTATCATTTACCTCGCATATAATAAGCCCAACGTAGTCTTCACCCAGAACTCTACGCGTAGGCAAGCACACCGTAGATAAAGGCCCATGGGCTCAAGTCTATACGAGCACCTAGGTTTGGTTTCAGCCAGCATTTGTTCTCATTTCTGGATCGATTCTTAGAAACTTGTCAACCTATTCTAAAAAAAACGTGCTGTCAAAATGATGTATGTTATGTAGTCATGTATTTTGTATGTAAACTATGTTATGCAGTTACAATCGTGTGGTCAAAAAATGAATACCATTAATCCTCGAGTTGGCCCCCTCAATTAAGCTCCCCTCGAATAAACCCCCACACTAGAACTGATAATTTTTAATAAGCTGATAATTTTTAATATTTGCATTCTTTTTCCAAGATTTAGCCGTTAACTCATAATTGGGGGCTCTTCATTGGAGGCCCTGTTACCTGTCTTTCCCCGTGACAAATGTTTAGAATTTTTCAGCACTGCATATATTTACTAAAAGGGAAGGCCATAGGGGGCTCAGGTGTCCTCTGCGAAGGAAATTTTGTGGAGTACGCCATTTAGGTTGGCCTAAAATGCAACCACGCTCTCTAAGAACTGTCCGTGACAAGACCTTTTTCTACCAAAAAACGTTTTCTAATGATAATTTAATCACTGCATGTTTTTACTGTTTCATCACTGCACACTTTTTACTGCTTATCACTGCACAGTTTCAATTTATCACTGCACAAATTGGGTATCAGCCAGTGGCGTTGCCACGGGGTCCGGTGGACTGGGGTGGACGTGTCCACCCAAGTTTTTCCAGATATCAGAGGGCGTTGCCAACGTTCTCCAAGCTTCTGAAGGGCGCGATCACAAAAGATGTTCTGGGGGCTAAGCTGCGTTCTTCAAAAGTCCACCCCAGTATTTTTCGTCTGGCAACGCCACTGGCTATCACTGCAAACCAAAGTTAGGTGTCGTTTACACCAACGCTGGAAAATCCTTCTACCAAGAAAGTCCTAAGGTAACCAATACAACCAATAAACCACTCTATTTTGAGAAGGTAAACCTCAACAAAATGCTGTTGCAGTCGGCCATCGGCCATTTTGAAGAAGTTGTGCAGATACCATTCAACGTATTGCTTCTTGGTAAAAATTTGCATCATGGGGTACTGTTAGCCTGACTACAGCAGGTCCTAGTTTCGCTACTGTGGAGGAGATGCTGGAGCAAAAGCCCTCACACGCTCAACAGGCATCCATCTAGCCTGCGTGCAGACTCAAAACGTGACGGAGGAGTAAGTCCAGGATCCAGGATATTGTATAAGACTGTTCTGCTCTTTGCATGGGTTTTAATCTGCAGCAAAGATCCAGGAGCGGATCCAGACCAGTTTCAGTGGTTTGAAAAACCGGTCAGAAAAACCAAAATATAGGGCGTCATTGCTAAAAACGTTTCCCCGACCCCCTATTTTTCAATATAAAACCGTTCGCCATATTTTTCTGGATCCGCCCCTGAGATCAACAAGGTAAGTTTAGGCCACAATTAAATTAGACCAGGCAAGATAAAACTCATCCTCATTTCTTTTAGCTTGCGTGCGGACTTCACTTATCACTGCGGAGGAGAGGGAAAGACCATTTCCTTTTCCTCCGCAGTGATAAAGTAAAATCTGCACGCAGGTTACATTTCTTTCCAAAGAAGAAACTATTGATTGAAACTATTGACAAGAAATACCCATGGTACTTACCTCAACGTTTTTGGCAACTTAC
This sequence comes from Phacellophora camtschatica, assembly GCA_036873815.1. Taxonomy (NCBI): domain Eukaryota; kingdom Metazoa; phylum Cnidaria; class Scyphozoa; order Semaeostomeae; family Ulmaridae; genus Phacellophora; species Phacellophora camtschatica. The sequence goes on along the minus strand of JAYJMH010065702.1, from coordinate 8,311 downwards.
TATATAAATTTTGTTGATTTATGCGACAACACCAGAATAACGGGTTCTTTCGCTTTTCGTTGTTTTTATTCGAATTCCTCTTTGTTGTTTAGAATTTCTTGGGATTTAGTCGAATGTTCACTTTTTGAGATCTTATTGTTTCGCATAAACCAATAAAAATGCAGGAAAGCGAGTTAGGTATGGGGTTAGGTATCAGGGGTAATTCTTTTTGAACTATGCTTGGCCAAGAGGCTTCTGGTACCAACTTCAAATTTCTAGTGAAAAAGAAAAATGAGGTAGGTATTTTTTTTTCCTTTCAAAACCATCGGGGGAACGAGGTTGAATAAAATATAATTGCAACAGAAAAGACGAGATATTGCCTGACAACTTGACGAGAGCAAACGTTGGCATGATATCCTTTTTACGAAAACAGGAAAAACAGGAATCTTGTTGTTATTCCGATTTAACCACATAAAACGTTCCGAGTTAACTTGACGAAATTCTTCCGGCACGCACGGGCAAGCCAAGTTTGCAGCACGTCATCATTATTTAAGAACGAGATGCACTTACATTTTCGGACTCCTGCTGGTCCCATGACTTGCATGAACCCTTAAAAAGAACCTTCCAAATGTCCCAAAAAAATTGCAGAAGAATCTGAAATCCGTGTAAAAATATTTTCTCAATCCGGCGATTCTTTTGTCAAAAAATAATCTATAGCTTTATTTTAATAACAAAATTAAATAAATCAGTATTTTTTCGATTCTCTGTCATGGTCAAACGGCCTATTCTATTTCTAATGGTGTCTTATCGTATCAAATAAACGTCTGATATGATCCAGGGCCGCAGCACCCACTGGGACAAGGGGCAGTTGCCCCAACCTTTTTTCTTAATTTTGGCGTAAAAGGAGTGTAATAAACGTGCAACAACCCTATTTCCCCTACGAAAAAATTTCCAACGTCATGATACATCTAAGAAAAGAGAAAAAGTACTGAAAATTATCATGTTTATTTGTTGATGTAAGTTTGTAATTATCCCTGCTCTGCCCCCCCCCCTGACTCCCTAAATTACGTGTACCATCGGGTATATTCCCCTATAATGCATGAGATATACAGTTAAAACCAGCATTTAAAAACATTCATAATTTACTCTTAACACAGCAAAGGTACTTAATTATGGGGTCAAAATAGTCTTAGATCGATTTTTATTTTAATCTTTCAAAATAGTGCAATTAAGGGGTTTGGGAGGTGCTGAAAGTGCAAGCAAATGTTGACTATCTGTAACGGTGGGGAGGGGTAAACCCTAATAAAGGGGTACGGGTATGTGCTGCTGATTTTGATTGGTTTTAAGGGAGAAATTCTCTAAACATCGGTATGATTTTTAGCAAAAACGCCTTACTGATTACTGAAAAGGCTCCACTAGTGAAAATTTCTTAATTTTGGACCATTTTTGACCAATTTCCATTAGTAAAAGTTTTTTTAATGTTCCTTAATTGCATACAACAAATTCTGTTTTTTTTACTATGCATTCTTTTTTTCAACAAAAACATTATAAAAACTGGGTATATATTGTACAGGTTAAAAAGTCTTCACTGAATCGAGTATTATATAATCTTCACTAAAAAGTTTAAAAGTTTCGGAGCGATTTTTCACCAGTGAGTTTTAAGGGTATTGATGTGCAATTTTAATTTAAAAGGGAAATAGAATAAATACCGTAATTTGAAGCGTAGTGAGGTGAACAAAACCAGGAAAAAACCAATTTCCTTTCGTAAACGTTGATCATATGAATTGCAATAACATTGTAAAGGCTTCTGTTACTTCGCAGTTTAAAATAGAATTAATGGTGCAATTAAACACAATTTTAACGTCGTTATTTTGTATTCTATTTATCATTATGATTGGATAGTTATTGGTATATTAAGGGTATATTGTAGTAATTAAATTGGTCCATTAAGGGTATATTGTAATAATGAAATTGGTACATTAGGGTACATTATCACAACAAAAGTCAATATACAGCCCAATTTTTTATTTACCGGACAGTTTGGGCAAAAGCAGTATGTGGACAGAGTCGCCGAGAAAAATGATGGGTCCCTCCAAAAATTTAAAGGGCCACCTGTAACTACATCTTTTTGCATTTATGAGATATCAAATTATTCACTCGGGTCCCTCAAATTAGCACCTGTTAACATCGAGCCCAGGGGCAGTCTTCCAATTTTCCCCCTTCTCAGTGGCCCTGTAACCTTGTTCCCAGGGGGGACACTCAACTATTTTTTATGCGGGGATGTCAGTCCAAGATCTGTAGGTAAAGTTTTTTTAAATATGATACTTTGTAAGTCCAATATCTGTAGGTATAAGATTTTTCAAAATATGACACATCTACATTAATAATCAAACCAGTTTTGGATTGGATTTCAATGCTTGGGCAACCTCATACGCTATGAAACTGGATTTTGGGGAGAGACTTGTAACAATTCTACCATGAAACATAACCACAGCCTATATATCATTAGACTTGCCTCAGCGAAATACTTTCATAGCATTCCCTCGATATATTGAGTACGAAATGAAAATTTGTGATTTGGCACGAAATAGACTTGAGGTAAGTCTAGTATATCTCAGAGAAATGTCTGATATTTGTTTGGGCCAAAATAATCTGATTTTTGGGATACTTAAAAGTTTCTTGGATCTCCTCACCCGGTATGAAAAACTCTTGGTGCTCTCTTGGGACGTGGATACACGTTTGGAACTCTTTTATTATAAGGAACTCTAGGCTGAAATTTGGATAAATTATTTTGGTATCTCAGATACTACGTCCCCATGCGACACCCCTTGGAAATGTAAAATGATGTTTACTCGGCAATTTCACATTGTCAGGCAATTCAGTCGGCAAAGCTCAGCTTACTATATAACGAATAGTTTCTAACTCAACTTGGAAAATTTTTTGACATTAAAATGTTTCTTGGGACGGCCTTAATGTTTAAATTAAGTATAAATCAAGTGCGGAGATGTAACTTGAAGCTGAGCTTCCTTATGAAAAACATGTACCCATTTTAAGACTTTCATCGGCAAAATAAGGAAAAATTCCTCCAGTTTCCTTTTATGTTCATGCACCCAATTCCTAAATATTTATGACTTTTCAAGACAATGTCCTAATATAAAACAAACAGTAAAAAACGAAGCTCAGAAGAAAAGAAACAACATTTTGTGTTTTATGTGACAATATAAAGATCAACAATAACAAATCGTCCCATTATTACAATTTACTATGATTTTAGACTTGCTCTATTTCGTTAAATCAGTAAAAAAAATATATGTTCATGCGGAGGAAAAATCTTCTGCGGAGGAGAAAGCAAGGAAAGAGAACAAAAGTTTTCTCAAAGCATGTTAAAATGAAACTTAGCAATAATAAGTTAATTGTTGAGCGACGTTTCGATGTCATCCTAACATATACTTAATTTTTACTGATTTAACGAAGTAGATTTGGAGCAATTTTATAACCATTTTGGCCTAGTCTATTTCCTTTCGTTAATCAATAAAAATATGTAACAGCGGAGGAAAATACCTTGCGGAGGAGAGATCTCAGAAAATAAGAACGAAATTTTTATTTCCCCCAGGTCTCTCCTCCGCAGCGTATTTTCCTCCGCAGTAACATATTTTTTATTTTTACTGATTAACGAAACGAAGTAGACTTGGAGCAAGTCTGGTTTTGGCCTAATGGCAACGGTAAACGAAAGTATAGATGAATTTCAAGAATATTTGTGTCTTGCATTGGCCCCCTGGCCTCCCAAACTTAAGCAACTATGCAAATACCAATACCTTTTTTGCGGAAAACAACACAAAATTACAAAAAGCCACCTGATACGACAGAAGTGAACAACGTGCGTTCGGAATTATGTAAATACGTATTGTTTTTTTTTCTCAAAAAACTCATTTCGCCCTGAATACGCCACATGAAACAAATACGCCCTGAATACGCCCTGAATACTTTAGAAATCAAAGAAAACAACACTGCCGAATAAAGAAATCACGAGAGACAAACTTAAATTAAATTAAAAACTTAATTTAAGAAAAAAAAAAAAACTCCTTGCAACAGCAAAAGAAAATTGTACCGGGTGTCCCAAAAAAACCTTACATGGGTTTTGTGAATGTTATGCAAAAACGTGAATATGAAACTTTTCGTAAACATATCTATTAAACAGCCTGATAACATACAAGTAATTTGTGACCTCGATTAGTAAAAACGCTAATATATCAGCTGTGATATCGTCATCCAAATGTTCAGTGTTTTTCAGTGAAAACAACGTGTTTTGCTATTGAAGCGTTTCATGCTCTTGGATAAAAAAGTGTCATCGATTTCAAGTCGGTCAGCTTTCTTTCTTTCAAATCTAGTATACAACGGATTAGAGGAAAAGAAACAAAGCAAACTTTAAATTCTTGATTTTCAGAGAAAAAATGTATCTTTGATACTTTGATTCTTTTACGTCTTATTGAATGTTCAGGAACAACTCTTGTTCAAAATTGAAATTCCATAGAAAAACGAGAATTCTACAAATTTTGCTTTGTTTACTTCAAAATTTTTTCCCTTGGTGAATTGTAAATTTGAAAAGAGCGAAATTGACCGTCTCGAAATTCATGACACATTTATTCTAAGGCCTAAAATGCCTCAATTCAAAAACTTGTTGTTTTCGCTGCAAAGAACTTTTGGACATAAATGGATATATCATCACCACTACATTTGCGTTTTTAATAATCGAAGTCACAAATTACTCGTATGTTATCAGGCTGTTTAATAGATGTGTTTACGAAAAGTTTTATATTCACGTTTTTGCATAATATTTTCAAAAACCCGTGTAAGGGTTTTTTGGGACACCCGGTAGTTTAATATTTTTATTAATTTAATCTCTTCCAGTAGGGACTCCCAATCTTTGCATTTGCTGGTTGATTTCAATCGGAACTCGCACCTTTTGTGAAATCTTTTCGTAAAGTTCAGAAACAAGTGGAGATTTGTTTTTTGTTTGAGCGAAAACTATGACTAACATTGACTCATAAACTGCTCTCTTTTCAGTGATAGTATATCTTTGAAAGCTAATTAAAAAATCATATTACCGAAACCCGGCCATAAGCTAAACTGTACATTGACCAAAACATTTGGAACACGAAATTTATATTTTAAAGAACGGTTTTTTCCAGCTTCAATGTCTCTGACATGACAGAATTTCGACCTACGAGTGATTAATAAATTTAAGTAAATTGTAAATTAGCTGAAATAGCAATTTCTTGTTGGAATCGCTCTGCTATTGTTTCGATGAAGAATATATTTTTCCTTCCTGATTGTTCCTTTGGGCTTCAAATTATCTTAAAAAAATACCTGGTTAGGGTTCAAAAACTTACTTTTACAGCCACAAGCAAGAAAAACATGACAATATTCAGTAGAATATGAAGGTTAAGTTTTATTCCAAGCAAATAAAGGCAATAAAAACCGACTCAATATTCACGTTTGTTGAATTTTTGCCTCTCATAAGTAAATACCTAGTTTTCGAACACCCAAGGTGAGACTAATAGAACGTATATCACGGAAATACAACGCGTATATGAGCTAAATTTAAGCTAGATATGAAAGTCGAGATATTTAAGCTAGATATTTCCATTTGTCTAGATATTCCACATATATGGCGTTACAAATATGGAAAAACCGATTTCTCGATAGAAATGCTTTTTTTTTCTATGAGCACAAAAACACTTTGGTGTTTCCATGAATACAACAAGTTCTCTAGTTGGTTAGGGTCCATAAACATACTTTCAGCCCTCATTTTCATTGTTGTTGTAAGTTATCAGAATTTTCCTTCTTTTTTTGTTTTGTTTACTTCTTTAGACTTGATCAGAATAATTTATTAAATGTCACACACATAATACCTACTGTCACACATAATCCTCAAAACCATGTAGCAAGCGTATCGAACGTCGCAGTACACTTTCCTATGTCTCAACTGATACACTGTACCTAATGTCACACACAATTCTCAAAACCATGTAGCAAGCGTATCGAACGTCGCAGTACACTTTCCTATGTCTCAACTGATACACTGTACCCACTGTCACACATAATTCTCAAAACCACGTAGCAAGCGTAGCGAACGTTGGAACAATTAAACATGTAGAATTTGCTGATAACTTTATGGACAACAATTGTAAATAGTTATATGTGATCATTTGCCTTTCTTTCAATTTTTTTGTAAACACTAGGTGTGAATTAGTAATCAGTTGTGTACAATTACAATCAGTAACACAAGCTTAACCAGTTGTGTACAATTATGATCAGTAAACGAAGCTTTAAATAGTGCAAATAAAAGAACTGAAAATATCTATGATCGAACTTAAAGATGTAAACTGAATTAATAAGAAGACAATGCGAATAACATCTACGGTAGTTACAAACTTACATCTACCAAATGTATTGGTGAATGTAAAACTTCACAGCCATTCTTAACTCAAATAAGTCAAAACTTAGCATAACAGTCAAACTTGAATTAAAATTTAACAGTGAAACTTAACAGTCATTCTTTACTCAAATAAGTCAAAACTTAGCATAACAGTTAAACTTAAATTAAAACTTAACAGTAAAACTTAACAGTCATTCTTAACTCAAATAAGTCAAAACTTAACATAACAGTCAACCCTTAAATTAAAACTTAACAGTAAAACTTCACAGTCATTCTTAACTCAAATAAGTCAAAACTTAACATAATAATCAAAACGTAAATGAAAACTTAACAGTAAAACTCAACAGTCATTCTTAACTCAAATAAGTCAAAATTTAGCTTCACAGTCAAACTTGAATAAAACTTAACAGTGAAACTTAACAGTCTTCCTGGTGGGAGGCAAAATTTAAATAATATTTGAACGCTGAAAGTAAGTTTTTGAAACCTAACCAAGCTTTTTAGTGGATGTATGCCATTTAAGATTTTTGCCCCACTATCAAAAACGTTTTTTTTGACAATTTCAAAGCAGAATTTATTGCAGAAAACGTTTCCAGTGATTTGTTCCCAAAATATCTTACCGATTTCATGTAATTTGCTTTTTCTTACACCCTATCCAAGTTTATAACATGTAACAAAAAGAAGGCGGATGGTAACTAAGGGGTGCTTCCCTTAAAGAGGGGATATTTTGTGGCATTTTAGCTTCGCGTTTGCTTCTCTCGGTCTCGTTCCAAGACCACATATCAAATGTTTACTGTTTCGAAGCAGAAACAAATATTCCCCCCCCCCATAAACCCCATTAAAAGGGTTGAAATTAAATGCTTCAACTCCCACGCAGTAAGAGGATTCAACAAGAAAAAATAATTGTTCTCATGGAAACGATTGCAAAACGATTTCAGCTAATTACTGGTCACTAAAACTAAAACAGGAAAAATAAGTAATTCAGTGAAGATTGGGCTGGAATGCAGTTTAGCGGACCAAACTTTATTAATTGATATGTTTTTATTTTTCGTCGCATTTTGTTCGTTAACTTCTTAAAACATTAATTGAAGCTTTACCTTTCGTGTGCGGTGTTTGGGGCAGCAGCCCCAAATAAATTAAAATAGAATAAATGTTGCGTGAATTATTTGATGTTTTTAACGTCATTTTCAGGACGAGCCTGTGATAAAACGGATACTGCTACACATAAAAACTATGCCATTATGCCGTTGGTTAACTTTAACGTCATTTTCAGGTCGAGCCTGTGAAAAATTGGTACTGTTATACATAACAACTATTCCATGTGCTAAGTTCAGGCTAGGTTAACGTCATCTATTCTAAAAGGTTGGGGGCATACACACAGAAAGAAAATACTTGTTAAACGTATCCAACTATAATAACTACAACAACTATGAAAAGTCAAATTTTGTGTAATGTTTTGTATGAGTTACAAAGTTATGTGTTGTTGTGTTATTAAAGTGAGTAAGCAAATAACTTGGGAAGCGTTTGATTAGCTCGAATACTACATAGACTATTGCCCTGACAGACGAGTACAACCAAGCAAATACGTGCATGAAAAAAACGAAAGCAAAAGATGTATAATTTGGAGATTGAAAGAAACATTGATAAAGGTTTGACTTGCAGATGCATGTTAGCCTTTGTGTTTAGGGATAAGCGGAACGATGCTATTGCAGCTCGCTAATGATTTGTATCAACCGGCATCACGAAGCATTAATCTTCTCAACAAACGAAAAGCGATTTTGCAAATCCATGATTTGATATGGCCATTGGGTTTTTTTGTTTTTCCTCTCACATACAAACAAAGGGTAAACAGACTTTCACAAAAGCAACTCACAATTAAAAACAAAGTAACAATTA
>JAYJMH010065691.1:0-11697 GCA_036873815.1 Phacellophora camtschatica | reverse complement strand
TAAAAGCTAGTCCAATCAAAATGTTCTTCTATTTTTAACTTTTTCGTAAGCGATAAGCGAATTACATCATGTTCAGCTTGATTGAATAGCGTCATAGTTATTTCGGTATCAGCAGTATGGTTCGATAATGACGTAATGCATAAAACAATGCAGCGGGGTTCTTGTACTCCAACACTATTGTCAAGGTAAATAATATGCTACGCAAAGAAAAGTCACAACACCCACAACTAACGACCATGTAGTATATTATTTCATTCATCAATTGCCCAGCACCACATAGATTTATTTCTATAACCAGCTGCCATACCTTTGAATTCATTAAGCTTTTTCCAAAAGTAAAAACTCCAAGTTGTATTACTACAAAACTCATAATACTCTATGTGTTATATTAAAGCACTTTAAAGCGCTAAATTTTCAATTTTTTACTACCTGTTTATACATTTTATATGATTCTCATTATATTACATCTCGCTAAAAATAATCCTGCTACAAAACAATTAACAATGTTACGTGGACATTTTTTATTTTGAATCAGATATGACGTAAAAAATCCTAAAATACCAGGTGGCCACATTTGCAAAGCTGCTGTGGAGGAGCTATAGTTTTGATACTCATGTTTTTTCATGAATGTTCTACGAGAGGCTTGAATTTATTGTTTGACACCTTGTGTGCTGAAATTTACCCAATAATTACTGAGTTATAGGTCTCCTGAATTAAATCAAAAATGGAAGATTTCTGCTGCTGTAATCCGCTGATAATATTAAATATTATGGCTTTGAGAAAGTCATCACAGTTGGCTTTCTTTCAGAGTAGCTCATGGATTACTTACCACCGGGTGACCCAGAAAAATGTTCTCACGTTTGAAAAATCATTAAAATTTGATTTCTGCTAGCGTGAGAAGGACCAAGTTAATTTTAAAAACTTTGACGAATGTTGGCGCCATTTAGACTTTCAAAACCTAATTTTGAGCTATACTTTCAAAATCTTTGTAATTTAAATTTAAAAAAATATCTTTTGAAGCTTTAATGCAGCAGATGATACTTTTACATCATATTTACAACATTCCTAAGAATATGAAATAGTGGCAACTTAAAATTACATGATATATTCATTTCTCTGACATTTCTCTAAAAACTTATACTATGCATCAAAACCAGGTCACTTTTAAACCGGCAATATTACATTGCTTATAATATTCTGGTGAAATATTTGACATTGCTTTATAATTAATTTATACCTTCTTGCACATGGCAATCTAAAAATTGATTGGTAACACACTCAAATTTTGGTGAAGCATATTACATCAAGGTCAAGCAAAAACAAAATTATCAAAACTAAAGCTTTTCTATAAGCAGCCTTGCAAACATGGGGGCATTTTTGTACTACCCTATGTGGTGGGAATAAAGGGGAAAAAAATAACAATTAATGCATACTCAGATCAGCGCTGTCTGCTTCTTTTTCAAGATTAAGTCTGAATCCATCGTATGTCCAGCTGCCAAATTTTAGTCTACAACTTTGTTCATCGAAAGGAAAGTATTTGACATCAATAAGGCATTTGCTTTTGATGATAACTGGGGCAAGCCACGAGTTTCTGCCAGTGTGTGACAAAATTACTCTTGTGTTTAGTCGATCAAAGTTTCCACCAAATGTTATATCCGAGTCAGCACTAGAAGACACATGTGGGGTTTAAATAACTTCAATGTCTAAACTTTGTATCAATCGAAGGGGCCATCCATTTAGTACGTACCGCGGGGGAGGGGTACATGTCCCATTGTCGGACGGGAGTTTGCCGCTGAGATTTTATAAACTCACCCATCCCATCTTTAATGTTAAAATTTTTACGTATACCTAACATTAATGACAATGCGTTTTATTAAAAAACACCCAACATTAAAGACAATTTTTTTATCTAACCAAAAATTATAGCATTTTTCCTAAAAACTATGCCCGTGTTTAGAAAATTTATTGCCCCTAAACCTATCCTTATCAGCGGCACACATCCGTACCCATATATTAGGGTGTACCCCTCTGGTGCGTATGTACTAAGAGGAAGAAGGGAAGCAAGTAAAAGGCTTATATTCATTGCTATTTTCAGGAGGTGCAAACCGAAAGGGTACATCTTTTATTATTTTCACCTTTTTCTGCTGTTCTTTTTGGTAGACTGGGAGGGGGGAGAGCAATATTAAAATTAGTGTGTACGTATATTCTATGAATACCCCCTAACAAAACTCTGTTTCTCCACAAGAACAGATATTCAGAAATTGTCTGATAAAGAAATATTGTTTATAGCTAGGGGCAGCATCACCATATTTATGGACCATAAGAAAAACAAGGTATACCATACAAATAGTTTTTTAGCCACATTCTCAACCTTTTTTTTAAATTAAAACTCTTGACAAACGTATAAACTTTCTACCCTGCAATTTTCTTGTTGGTGATACTCTCTGCAATAAACAGTGACCTTTTTAAATGTAGATCAACAAGGTTTATCTTAAAATCTTTTTTTTCAAAGGACAAATTCTCTTTCCTGGACATTCAAACAGGTTTTCAAATGTTATAGATTGCTCGTTGATTCTCAGTATCAGGTGACTTAAAACAAACTACCTCATTTTGCAAGGCTGTAGCTTGCAATCCATGTGTCCGACAAACGACGTCCGAAGGGTAAAACTTGGAATTTGAAATAATATTACCCAATCATCTGTTTACTTATTAGGACCCTCCGCTCTTATTAGGACCCCCCCCCCGCTCTTATTAGGACCCTCCGCCAAATAATTTTTACACACTTTGGTTTGTCAATTCTTTGCTGAAAAAATACCTGCAGTGGAAAATAACAGAATTGTGATAAATTTATCTAATAATTTTTTGATTTCTTTAATTTACGTGACCATAAATTCGACCCCCCCCCGCTAATTCCGACCCCCCCCCCGCTTATTGAATTTTCCAGAAACTTTCAAACCCCCTGTTAATTACCATCCCCGCAGCAATTAGGCACCCAAAGAGTACGTTGATATAGAAGCAAGCAGGTTGTTTTAGTGTTAAGATGTGAACTGGAAACGAATGCTGGTTTTTTAATTGCCTTGGAAGTTTACGGATGAAGGCAATTTTATTTTCCAAACTTGGTCATGTAAACGTGATTACAGACGACTGGACGATATCCAAAATGCTAAGTTTTCCCTTCATCGATATCCAAATCCTAAGTTTGACTTCGGACATTGTATTGTACACAATTTGAGCGTTCCATGGATTTCAAGCCACAGCCCTTGCAAACGAGGATAGTTTTTTAGGTGACCTGGTAGAGTCAGTGCAAGACATTTTTGCAACTCATTTGTCTTGAGGCAAATTTACAAGTTTAGATTTTTATCCAGAGTAAAAAGTCAGAGTAAAATCCCGTTTTAAAAATAAATGTATTTACTTGTCATATAACACGATATCAGGCAACCATATACTTTTGGGCCTAACGTTAATGCTTTTAATGTTGTTGTATAATGATGCGTTCCAGGCTAGCAAAGGGTTATTCCATGTCTAGAAAGAAAAAGAAAGAATAAACAACATTTTGTAATATTTTTTCCGTTGTTTTTCTAATATGGAGGAGACACTACCTTAATTTTCACGATTGATCTGTAAGAAGTCACCCGGGGGGTGCACCCTAAAATATGGGTACGTGTATGTGCCGCCGAAATGGATGACTTTCAAGGCAGTCAATTCTCTAAAAATGGGTATGATTGTTGGCCAAAACGCTTTAATGTTAGATATTAAAAAATGTCCTTAATGTTGCAATTTGGAATCAAAGCAATAGCATTTTTTTATCCTTGAATTAAAATCTACAAACAAAGTTTAGTCTGAGAACAAATTTTTACACTTTTATTTAGATTTTTGTCAAAATTATACTAATATAAATATTTAAAATTTCCAAGAACTTTGATCGTGAAAATGGTGAAAATGACGTCTCGACTCTCGACGATAACTTGTTAAAACAAATTGTTTGCTGGTGGTACCCAGGGTAATCCTTTATGTACCATGCGGAGAATGGAGGCAGGGTCCGCCTCTGGGGGAAGTTTGTAAAATTTGATGGAATTGGGTAATTTTAGGGTGCTGATTCTAAAAATCGATGCTATACTGGGAAGTTGGGGGCATTTGCCTTTATTCTATCTGTAATTTGTATTCCTGCAACTTTGGCACAAAATGGAGAATGTAGAAAAGCAAGAATTGACGCCAGAGCCTGCCAAATATTTTGGTACAAGTAAATGAGGCTCGTCTTCTTCTTCTCCTTTGATGCAGTATTCTTCTTCTTCTTCTTAAATATCCAAGCCTACTGAAAAGGGGGTGAAAAAGTCCTATAAAGGTATGTATGTTTGGCTCTCAAACCTCCAAAATTTAGCAGGGGCCCGTCATCTCTCTTGGCAGCCTTGTAAATATGAACAGTATTTGTAAGTCAATACCAAATACATCCACGCAATTTTTAGGTTGCAGGACATCTAAATTAAAAATATTATTAATTTTTTGCAGCTTAAAGAGAATGAAACTATAGATTATGCAATTTAAAAATAAAAGCTTCGTACCTGTCGCATCCAGACACTAACTGTTAATATCTGATTCTTTTCATCCTGAAGGAAAATCAATAATTTCAGTGCTTCGCTAAATTAAGTATGAAATTTGTAAGAAAGGATTTTTGCTTTTGGTTCGAAAGGAAATAGACTACGAACAAAGTTTAGTTTACCAAATATCATCAAGAAATAACATCTTCACATAATACAGTAGATCCCTGCTATTATGAAACTGGACATTTGGCTTTAGCTTTGTTGTTTGTCAAATCATTCTGTTGCTCTTATATTGTTCTCCTGAAGATTTCAGTCTCAATTTCACCATTTGCAGTTTTTTATATCTCGGATCTACTGTAATTATATCATTAGATTATTTGGAATGTAGCGGCGACGCGCATACAGCTGTATGTATGAAAGTAATTTAATGGAAAATATTTTGGCATCTTTTTATCGGAATATTATCACGGGGTTTAGGAATTGTTGTGTGCTTTTATTTCTCTTTTTTTTGTTTCTCATCACGATTGGGTATAGGTGGCAGGACACAATAACAACGCATGGGTGATGGGAAGCCAAAAATAAAAAAACATCAAGATTCATAAATCCTGTGATTAATACAAGCTCTAAAAAAACAATTAATAATTTTCATGTTCACTGCAAATGTTTTATTGTGTATCGTTTTATATTGTTGACTTAAGATATATTTTTGTGCACAAAAATATGCCCACTGCTATAACAGTTATGTAATGGATTCATTTGTTTTAAATTCACCATAAAACATTGTGAACATCAAGGTAAACAATCCCGTTAACAAACACTGATGTTTGTTTACTGTTTAAGAGAAGCAGAAGCAGTGTTTGTTTACTTTACACGGTAAACAGTTAAATATATCCAATATAGAAAATGCATAATATACTGGGTGAATGAAAGACAAAAGGTTTTTTGCCACTTTACAGCCGATAAACCTCATTTAGATTTGAAAATTTATCTAATCAGAATGGGTAAACTATATGACTTAGTTACTAATATGAAATAACTGTCAATTCACGTTTTTTTTTATAAAAACACCCAAAATTATTTCAAAACAACTTTTTGACAATGCTCATTTTCTAGAATCCTTGAAATTAGCATAACCTTTTCAGCCTTTCAGTAATTGTGAGTGGCAATATCAAGTTATTGCCAGTCTGGGGAAAATGAAATATTACGCACATGGAATATTACGGACGAGAAAACTGAATCTAAGAAAATATATTTTCTATATAAAACATAGAATATACCAGAAAAGATATTTCAAATAGAAAATACATACAACATCAACAAGCTGGCTGAACGTCAATCCAAGTGTAACATTGACTGCATCGCTATCTCGTAGCACTGGCCTTGCTTCTGGTTTGTATTTTTCAAAGAGTTTATCCAGCAGTTCAATTTCTGACTGACTTGAGAAACATGCTAGAAAAACCAAAGAAAACAGCGATCTCAACACCACGCTTTGCATTACTATAGCTAACATGTTGAAACTGTTTGCTTGGTGAATCTCACTTACTGCTCTTTGTAGCGATTTTGTATATAGATACACTAATGATGCAAATGATAGTCGTCCTGCAAAGTTCCACACTACTTATTGCCCTGTCCATGGGTATTAAGTGGTGATTTTAAAAGGTTTTTCTCCGAAGGATCCACTTAAAACTTCTTTCCTGGCCAAGAATTAGAAGCCGATGTTGATTCTTTCATTAGAGAATATATTGCAGACATTGCTGTCGCGCAATAGCGAGTTCTCCTGCCACGAGTATGAAATTTCGAAAGGCCAACTTGCTACTGAAGTGTCGGATAAACTCAGCAGAAGAAGTGAGATACAGCTTGAGTATGGATTAAACACTTTAATATTCTGCAAGATTTCTTAAATCTGCTAAATCGCAACAAACCACTGTTTTCTGGAGCACCAATGACGATGTCATTTACAACGTTGTGATAAATTGTTCTTCTTACGTTCTAGTTCATGTGTAAATATTTCATAACAAATTCTCAATATATCACTTTTATTCAACATGCATATTTCGTTTGCCAACGGCTTGGCGGCACAATCCTCCAATCACTATAGGTTGTTCTGACATTTAAATTCATAAATAAATATTTTATCGTATATACCGATCGAATCTCTTTCGTCCGACTCATTAGATAATCATTGAGATTAAGTTTCAAACTACTGACGTATCTAGCACATATATCAGCATCTTACCGAATGCGTCAAGCAGATGCTTTGTCTAAGATTCATCTTTCTGAAATTTCACAACAAATCACGCTTCTCGCCTTTTGCTTCTTTTTCCTTTTTTTTGAGTTTTACCCCTGCTCAATATTCCACTGCGTTGCTAAAAGTTGTCATTATGTCTTTAATTCAAAAAGATTTATTGCGTTGCCTTACATTAAAGATATGGAGCAGCATATTCCCTATATGTCATAGTGCAACCGATTTCGTGATGTGTATAATAACAGGTAAAACTACAGTAAAACAATGTACACTATAACAATACGTGTAAATTGAAAGTTAGTAAAACGCTCTGCGGGGTGGTGCTTATTTCTAAAGATGAATTCAATACGTTGGACAGGTATTACATCAAGCTTTGGTGAGCAAGGCGTTTCTTGTTGATAACTTTTCAAATTAATTTGGTGGAATTTTTTTCAATAAATTTTTGAACATTCTTGAACGTGTTGAAAACAAGTTAATCATAGTCAAAAATTTCGTTTATTTGCTCTCTTAAAAGGCAATAAAAACATATATTTGGTTAAAATTTGGATTTTTAAGCGATTTGATCAAGACAGTCTGTCTTGCACTTCGTTGGTTCAAAGTACAACAGAAAAATGCTAGAATCAAAGAGATTCTGAGAGGAGGGTCTTTGGAACCGGTACCACTATATTTCGTTCCAGGTTCCAGCCGAGGTACCAGATTCAATCAAGATTTTAAGTAGCTGGCACAACTAACTTGCGGAGGAGAGCAATTTAACAGTATTGAATTGAATTGAATTTATTCAACAATTGAATTCAATTCAACAAGTGAATTCCAAGAATATCTGGATTGGTGCTCTTTGTTAACTGCAATCAAAATGATAAGCTAACAAGGTTATTTATCTAGTCAGAAACTGGAACTTTATTTCTTGGGTACCATGTTCCAGTTTCTGATGTACCAGGTTCCACCATTTATTCTGCTTGATGTGCCAGGTACCGCCCCCTTAGTACCACGGTACTACTACCCTGTCACTACCTTCTCCAGACCTTCGTATTTGTTTTTACCCAGAAAAAATTACTGATAAAGAAGGCTGCCGATGTAGGCAATTATGTTGCTGTTATTATTCTTTTGTACTTCGAACAAATGAGGTTCGAGACAGACTGCCTTCAACTTAAACTATTGAATATCCAAAATGTGACTGTTAATTTTACTCTTCATATAATAAGGAAACAAAGTAAAGGAATCTGAGATGTATCTATCCCCCGTGGGGGGGGGGGGGATGGGATAAAAGACCTGGCTACATACGGGGACCTGCCACGAGCACAGTTAAACCCTGATCCTGTCTTTTTTGGTCTAAAATTGTGTATATATGTATCCTTTGCTTTGGAGAAAAATGTAGAAAGTTATACCCTGTTTTAGAGGGAACAGACAAAAGTATACTCTGTTTTAGAGAAAACCCTAGACAAGTCCTAATACTTAAAATATATTGCTTCCCCCCCCCCCAACCGGGGATCTAACAGATACAGTTTCTACTTAGTCATAAAATGTTAATTGTAATGATTATCTCTTAGTTTTGATTATAGTACACCAGCAAAAATTCAAAGAAATAATATTCTTAAAATTATAAGTTTAGACGAAAATAAAAGAATTCAAAATGTGCTGACGTTTTTGTTTAGCATTTGTATTTGCACATGCGCAAAAAGAAACATTAAAAAAAACATGCGTTAGGTCAAACGCTGACTGTACCTATTACTGTTTGTTTTGCTACGCAGTTCTAAACACAGTCATTCTGAGATACTCTGTGTCCCAGCTAGGCACAACTCGTTGGACATATACAGAAAACATTTATCGTAGCATTTTCCCACGCCTTAGGAAGATAATCTTTATGTTGGCCTACATTTATTTTTGAGTTGCATACGCGAAGCAGGAAAACATTTATAGCATAGTTTTTCTCCCTGGGGAGGGGAGAACTTTATTATTGAAAATGCTAGACTTGCCTCACTTTAGGTAATATTATTAGCAAATATTTAGTTTATTTGTATACATATTTTGTTCTCATAACTGTTATTTTCATTTTATTTTTTATATTGTTTAACGTCAATTCACAGATTAATGTTTTGAAACACTTTAGTTTAACTGAGATCGGCAGTGTGTTATTCATTTAAATGGTCCAAACTTTTATGACATTCCTATACATGGGTCCAATGAGGAAATATGTAAGCATCTTTCTTTGTCAAGCATTGTAATTATGGAACTGTTTCAAATAATTTCATAATTATATGGAGTTAATAGAAAATAATAGTAGAAATAATAGAAAAAGCAAAAATATTGCATTTGGAGCAATTTTGGTGTTTGTTTTATGGTGCAATTCTGTTCCGCTTGTTTTGTGGTGGTTGACATGGAAAAAACGTTTGATTCCCAAGTAAGGGACAGTGAAAGATTTATTTTATAATGGGACAAATGGAGAATACAACGGGGCAGGAACTTTCTTCTACTGTTTAAAGCTTCAAAGATGGTGCAACTATATTTTCTGGGCATTGACTTTTTTCTCTTTTTTGGTCGATTTAATTGAGAATTTGGAGTTCAAGTACACTGAAATTTCCTCAAATATAATTGATCTAGCCTTTAGGGTAAATAATATATATATTTATGGTATCAAACTTAAAAAATTATTTAAATAATTGTAAATCTAGTCAGTTGTTTTGTACCAAGTGAAGTTTGGATATATGGGGTACACATATTTTTACTAAGTAAGAAATTTTTTTGTTTGCACTGGCCCTGTGCTGTTGTAAAATAAAATTTGCACTGTCCCTTGAGAGATGCGGAGCAGCAAGAAGAAGGGATGCTGCTCATTTTTATTTTTGAGTACCGACAGTGTCAGACAGTGTCTTATGTTTTCATACTTGAAGAATTATTTGCATCTTTTTAGCGTGAGAACTTCTATTTGTTGCTAACTTTCCAAAAAATGCAGTTCTTTGTGGGACATTCATTTTTCAGATAATAGTCAAAAATACTTTTGCGTAAATTTTTTGTTTTAACATGAACAATCATTGATTACATTTTAAGATTTGAGAAATGTTGGAAGCAGAGCCCACGAGACGGGATGCAGGGCTTGCTGGGGGATGGGAAACGTTGCCCCAAACTGTCCCTAAATATGTCCCTAAAACTATCCCTAAAAGGCCCTAAATATTTCAATAAATTTCTAGAAAGTTCCATCGCTGTTTTCAGGAATGGTTTCAAACAGAATTTACCTGTTTTATAAATTTCTATAGCAAATTTCAGAAATACAAGGAAATCGTTCTTTCAGTATAAGCTTGCTCTTGCTTTGATAAAGGTAGACTGCGTTCGACCACGACCATGACACAACAACCTCACAACACTACAGTATCCGTAGAGCACCATTTGGCCAGACGTTTTGAATATGAAGACTTGATTGACACTTTCACGGCAGAAAAGTTCAGAAAAATGTTATGCACCATTTTCATGAACTTTTTTCACTGCTTTTTGGTATGGCAACTTTTTTGTAGTGGCTGAATCATTCTGAATTTATCCACAGTATTAACTGTCTGTCTTAATTGTTAATTGAAAATGCGTTGCCTTTTTTTATTCCCGTAACGTTGTCAATGGTCTCATTTCGTAACAATTTTCCTTTTATTTTTCCGCCGCCTCGCTCCCATAAGTAACTTTGGGTACGGTGAATTTGGCTCGAAGATAACAATGGTTCCTATCAAATGTTGAAAATCGGATGACATGTTAACATGCTACATTGATAACGTGCGTAAAATATCGCAATTTTGCAAGGACACTTGCTAAAAGGCGCAGCTGCAAATATTTGAATACATAGCAAGCTTATAGTTCCAAACTTTTGAAACTTTAGCTTTAGCTGGAAATCAAATGCAAACGGCCAGGACCAAGAATTAAAACTTTTGTCGGAAAGCAAAACTCAATTTTCATAAAATTTGATTTAATTCAATTTTTCAATTTTATGATAATGACAACTTGCTATTTACTACATGTAATATAGCATGGTTATAGAACAACTAAAAAGGCATAATTATAATACTAATTGTGACAGCAAAATAAAGTAGCTAAAAAAATGAATTAATAAATAGTCATGTCATTGGGGAGTCACACTTGCACCCTCTCTGTTCGGATTTTATTGGCATTGGTAATGAATATCACTAAACCTTTTATACGAGCTGGGTCTTCATTAGACGAGAGATAAATAGGTTTACTTTTCAACAAAGCATGAAAACAAGCAAAAAAACATTTCGAACGAAAGTATCGGGGCTGTTTTTGGGAATTGTTTTTAGGAAGACACACGAATACACGTTCAAACTTATCCTCATTTCTTTCATAAAAAAGGACGAAATTTTGCAGTGCTGACAGATTTGCGCAAAGGCATCAACGATCGATTAAATAAATAAATAAAATAATTAATTAAATAATATTAAATAAATAAATAAATAAATAAGGGAGTTTTCATCTTTAATACCGGGTACAGGAAAGAAAATAAATGGATGTATGATACGATTATACACTATCATTTGGGTATGAAATATTTTCAATATTTTTAAACTCTCTAAATAAATATATGATAACCAAATGTTGATTGATTATTAGCGACATAATTTATTGTGCTGAAGGATAAATTCGCACTTGATGTCGACTTCAAACGTGTACTCAACTCATCGGACTAGATCTGAAGTTCTTATGAGACTCGCTTTCTTTGCTGACCTCTGCTGGAAGGTGGAACATAACAAATTAGTTCGCTTCGAGAATGGAGCTAAAAGTGCTCCTTCTCACACTGTCCATTTTTTTTGGATTTTTAACCAATGACGCACAGAGTTGGTGGATTTCCAGACGAAGACGATGTTCTGCTTCAAATTGCGCCCTATCTGGTTGGTCGGGCTGGAGCGGATGCACACGTTCTTGTGG
>JAYJMH010065680.1:0-11697 GCA_036873815.1 Phacellophora camtschatica | reverse complement strand
TAAAGAACAGCATGGAATGCAGCCCGAGAATTTGCACAAACAATTCAAAATATTGCGCAAATGTCGAGGGAAAACAGGTAAAAATGAAAAATAAGCAAAAAAATTAAACATATTCTTGAAGGAAGTTTATGAAACGTTTAACTAGCAATTTAACTTTTTACCAAAAGTCTTTCATTCTGATAACAAATATGACAATCTATGAATTTAATCATTTGATATGCAAAAACGTTTAGAAAAAAAGACCTTTGAAAAACAAAACATTGTGCAAGACAGTTTGTAGTGAATGAATTTTCTCTCACAAAACTTTCAGTTCTACCTCAACATTCCAAATTCAAATTTGTGTCACAGTGGTGGGGAAACAATGTTATTGTCTAAAGTATGGGATGAGTTTAGTCTGAAAAATATACATGAACATTCAAAAATTATGGTGGGTGCAAAGTTATTTTCTTAGCAGTTGTTCACATCAAGGAAATCCAGGCATTGTGGCTTTTCTTCTCTCCCCTCTTTCTTTGAACCGAAAGCTACTGTTGTTAACATTTCTCTGTTCATATCTTCATGTAAATTGTATAATATTCTTATTTTTCCGTGCCATCTTCTGTTTCACAAGATTCTTTTCCTGTTTCTGATGAATCTTTAGTTGCTTCTGAAGCTTTAGCTGCAGCCTGCGTAAAGAAATTAAAAAATTTTATAACATTGACATCATTACATTCAAGTTCATGTAAAAAAAATATATCTTCTAACACACAGCACCATCCATACAGGTGGGGAATATATCTTCTAACACACAGCACCATCCATACAGGTGGGGACTAATTCGAGGGGGGGTCATTAAAAACTGGCAGGTAGCTACGCAAAGAAAGTACCAAAATGCATATATAAATACAAAATTTCCTTAATGTGCGAGTTCCTACGACATTGCGCACGAGCAATTCTCCATAAAAAAACTTCCATTTATATATACAGATTATAAATTCATTACTCAATACATAACGTATTACAATTTTAGTGAACTTTAGTAAAAAATTGGTAGGCTTAGCTTATATGGGCGAATTCAAATTCTAAATTTGATCCTAAATGGGTCACACCTTTCAATAGAAGAAATTCGCAGAGAAGAAATCCGTAGTGAAGGACACAGGACAGTATTACTGTCACTAATAAAAAAATTAATATAAACAAATAACGTGCGATCTAACAAAACCCCCTATTCAACGTAAAACATTTCACTCTCAAAATTAAAATGATCAATATTCCTAACGGAATGTCACTTGCCTTCTTTTTCTTCTTTTTCTGAGCTTTTTTATTTAGCGATGATGCCAAAATTGCCTGTGAAAAGCAAATTGTTATTTAACTGCAAGCTTAATTTGTTTTTATCCCTTTCACCCCTGGAAGGGCCATACGGTCCATTGCTAAATAGCGTAAAACGTCATATTTTGAGGTAAATACAAACATAAATTGATGTAAATTTTTGATATTTTGCAGTAAATTTATCGTTTAAATTAAGTTGGTTTGTAAGTGCTACCCCCTGTAAAATAAAACTTCATAGGATTTTCCAGAAATAAATCCAAACGTGAAATGGTTATATTTATTCAAAAATTCAAATATATGTAGAATTTTATCTCTCACATCCTTACAATAACGGTCGCTGATAGATCATAGTCGAAATATTAGCCTCCTCCACCTCAAGATATATGACAAATATTGTTCGTTCTTAAAATATATATTTTCAAATAACTTCCTAAGAATGAAAATGTAAAAATGTTATTTATATATCAACTGTTATATTTTTTTACCCTTCTCTTCACCCTCATTTTTGTTTCGGGGTTTGTTGTTTTCCTCAACATGAAGGCAGTTTTTGAATGTAAAATATGAAAAGTACAGTAACTTAAAAAATTAACAGTAAGCAAACCTTTAGTTCTTCATCTTCTAAGCTGTATTCTGATTTTACAAGTTCCGAATCCCATGGTCCACTTGTTATTCTGCAAAATAGCAAATGTTAAAAATTATTGCCATTATTTTTGCTAAAAGCAATGAGAAAAACGAAGCATTGCGGATGCGCAGCAGTTGTTGATTTTGAGATCTCATTGTTGGATCGTTGGCAAATTGGCAAGCCAGTCAGTTTGAACTGCATCTGATAAAGGATGCGTACCATTGAAATCTGGATAAAAATGTAAAAGGTTTCCTAAGGGTTCTCTTTCCTTTATTCCGATTTGTAAGTATCTTGTGGCGTTTCTTCCCATTCATGTATTCGAACATGTGAAATGTCACATGTCAAGCCGGCCGGCCAATCAAATAACAAGCGAGAATGGAATTTAAAAGTTTGGATTTAGAACTTTTTAATGGTTTCCTTTTTAATGGCTTTGTTTTATGTTTTCTACTTCTAAAAACATAAGGGTCCCACCCAGTCCTTGCAATAGGGTAAATAGGCAAGGACAGGTAAAAATTTTTACTTTCAGCTTCCACGACTTCGGGTTGATATCTTTTGTTATTTTCCTTGGAAACAGTTATCAAGGGCTTCTGAAAGCAACCAAACTTCCACTGAATGAATCTCATAGCAATAAACATTGAATACGATTGTATTTTAATCCTCTTCCGCGCCATTTTCATATAGTTAAATTTCCTATTCACAACAATAGATCATTCCCATAAACTAATATGGATGCCGCATTTTTATCCTGGATCACGTGACATGTCGACTGCACGAAATTTTGGGGTATGCCAATAGTTTTTGGCATAGACTCCCCATTTTTAATTGTACCCCGTGGGAGTTTCCATCAACACATACGAATTACTCCATGGCCCAAATATGCCCACCTGCAACCACCTAACATGGAAGCATTTCCCTTAACTGCGTTAACAGCTTGTACTAACTGTTATCAAAAACAATTTCTCGTGCATTGGAGCAATCAACAAGTAGATAATCGAAATTATTAAAATGTAAAAAAATCCGAACACCACAAACCTTAAATTTCCATTTGGCATAAGTAACACAGTATATTTAATTTGAGCAACGAATTCTGCATCTTTCTCATATAACACAGGATAAGAGTTCAATAATTCGTGTTTTGCACATTCAACAACACCCATTTTTGCCTTCTTCTCGTCCTCAAATGCTCTGAAAATAAATCGTTTAGAATCGTCTAATTCACGTGTTTCGAATGTTTGCTTCGTTTCAATATTTAGTCATAAAACAAATGAAGTTTAAATGTGCAGTTTTCGCCAGTCACCCATTTTAGAATTTTTGTCCTTTTCAAATGTTCGAAAAACAATTTGCAAAATATTTAAAATTACTTGGTCTCAAATATCAATTTGCTTCAATGATCAATAAAGAAAATAAAGCTTAAATTGTGTCTGAAAAGTTTTGTTAATTCCCATCACCAGCAATATGATTCGAGCGGGCATCTGTTCAGAACAGCAACAATCAACTACATAGACAGTACAACAAACATATTAAAAGCATGCAATAATAGACATATTAGATAGCCCTACTATCCCCTTGCGATGCAATGGAGTTAAAATGTCTTACCTCAAAGTAAATGGCATCATTGTAAATTTATTGCATACTTCACTGTAAAATACTAAAAATGAAAGTTTAAACTTCAATTTAAAAAAATCAAAATATTCAGCTTTACTTAAATCCTTAGCAAAACCTTTAGCCCCTCTTATGCCTGGTGGCCCAAAAAGATTGCCTCACGAAAAAAGGGAAAATTTCGCAAAGCTTCTGCGAAAGAGTTTAGTTTTGATAATTTGATTTGTTTTTTCTTCACGTTGGTGAAAGAGATTTCAACTTAAAGTTTGATTTGGCAAAATCTACTTAACAATTTCCAAACTATTCTAAAAGGAATGCCAACATCAATGATTTTCTCAAAGCAATAATATGGCATTTTCAGCAAATTACTGCAGCAGAAATTCTCTATTTTGGATATATATAATTGAATATAACTCAGAGATCAATGGGTAGATTTTGGCAAACAAGGCAATAAACTGTACAAATTGAAAATTGAAGGTTGGAAAAATTGAAGAATTCAAATAACTGGGGTGTAATTGTTAGGTGGAGAAACTTGTTGTTTGCATTTTTCTAGGAACTCAATCCTGTATTTATATAGATATGTATATGTAATTATACCAGCCTGGCCATGAGATTTTTATCAGACGACAACTGAATTGTTCCCTTGGTTACTGTTCAGGGGAGCAATTTCTATAACATGGATTCACTGAAAACAATCAGATAAAACTATTAGGAGAGCAAGAGCTATAGCTTTCCTCAAACAGACAGGCCTGATTATATAATTATTTCCTTACCTCGTGATGCTTTCATTTTAAGATTGTATTGTTCTTCTGTCCTTTTAAAAACAGTTGTTCGTGTTTCCTTTTCTCTAGATTTTCCTTCACCGCTGCTTACAAAAATGTCAACAGCATAAACTTCATGTACTCCAAATTCACATTTTTTATGCTCTTTTCTCTGCTGTTCATTTGGATTTTGTATCACCGACTTTTCTCCATCAATTCTATTTCTTTGAAGTTGATGAGATAACATACCTTAAAATAGCAATTAAAAACATTTTCAGCACTTAAACACACAAAATATACATAAAAGAAAAATAATAGCAAAAATGTTTTAACACTTAAAAATCTGCAAACAAAAAAAGGATTTAAAATTGTCGTTTTATCAAAATTGTTTAGGAGATTTTAACTTTTTTCATACTTCCTGCTTTTGTGAAAAAAATGGCTGAAAAAACCTTTACAACATGAAAATCATACTATTTGTACATTAAAAACAACATGCAATTTTTATGAAATCAGTAAGGAAGCAAGTAGGGCCAAACACTTTGTTGAATGCAACCCAAAGGGTCCTTTTCATTTACTGCTACACAAAAGGAAGGGGAGGGTACCTCTCCAATCATTGGTTTAATGGCCTCTTACCCAGCTGAGCTGGTACTCATTTACCAACCTCAAAAAGACAGACAGCTGAGTTGGGTGTGGGTTTTGTAGTGTGAAGCTCCAACAACTGGTCCTAAACCTTTGCTCTCACAGAGTTTGACTTCAAAGCACAACACCTTAATAACATAGCCACTTAACCTTTACATTCGGCCAATATTGTTATATCTAATATATCAAATTCTTCATTAAGTTTCATATAATTTCAATAATTCATAAAATTATTTCAGAAATTTTAAAAGTAGTTTATCTTTTGATTAGGTTTTTTTGTGAGTGCTATCTCCTGCAAAATAAAAATTAGATAAGATGTGCTTGTTAATTGGAAATAAATCCAGGTGTGAAAAGGTTAATGATTCTGAATTAGAAATATGTAATGCTTTGATTACATACTGTTGTATTTTTGGGACACCTGGTACACACACCAAACCAAACTAGTTTCTTGGAATTATAAAATAACAATCAAACAAAAATAATAATATATAGCTTATTACCTTCTACAGGTTTACATTTAAAACTTTCAGCAACTTTTTGAACATTCTCTGTAACAATACCATTTTCATTTCCAGGTTTCACAAGCCGCTGTGCAATTTCTGCAGCCAAATGAGCAGCTTGCAAAACATCTGCTTTCCTTCCTGTTACTGGATTGTCCTAAACACACAAATATAAATCATGTTTATGTATACACATATAGAAATATAGAAAACCCTTGAAAAGAGCACCAATTTATGTATTCAAAATAGAAAATATTTATCATGCAGCCATACAATGATACAGTTATGGATGATAATTAAAATTGATGCATTTTAGTTTAATTTAAACAAAAAAGTCAGCAAAAAACAGCAAAAAACAATTAAAATATGAATAACATAATTACCTTTGTTGCACCAACAACAATAGTGTAGGCTACAGGAGCAATAAACCCATCAATATGAACACCAAGATCACTGGTGGAAAAAATACATATACATCAGGCGAGTAAAAACGTTGTGACATTTTAAAATATTTAAATTGGTGAAAACTTATTCTGATTTAGCAAATTTGTAGGTGGAAAGTAAAACTGGATATAAATGTTTTCCAATTAAAATTTGACTTTTAGTCTGCAAAAAGGTTATGAGTAAAAAGGCAAAAGCCACTGAGACATAAAATTGTCTAACTTGCAGACAATGCTTGTTTTTGATCAAATAATTTTTAAAGCTAATTTCAATTCTTATCACAATGGTTGTGAAAACTGCTGCCATCTGAACAAGTTATCACCAACTTAAATAGTCGCAGACATCATAATTTTTCTACTCCATTTCGACATAACACAGATACGTCTCATTTTAAATTCCAATGAAACATATCAAAACAGTGGCAAAGAATTCGGAATTGGAACTGGATTGGATTTGGAACTGGATTTGTAGATAGAAAACACTGAGGTTCTAACACATCACAATTAACATTTCTACTAAAAATGTTAACTTTTGGCAAGAAATATAGGTCTTTATGTTACTTACATCTTGACCATATCTCCATTTTGTAATGTGACATCTGACTCACTGAATAGTGGGGAAAAGTGGCAAACACAGTTGTTTACTGAAATACATGTTGGAAATCCAATTCCTAAAGCAAACAAAGTCATAATTTACACTTACAACAACCAAATTTTGATCAAAACAAAATTAAAATTGAGAATTCAAAACTTTGAAACCCCAGATATCTCCATTTTTATTACACAAGTTTTCTAAGTTGGTTTAAGGACACATTTTATAGCCATTTTTATTCCCGTAATGTAGTGAAGGTGAATCTTTGAGGTGGTGTTGGGAACTTTTTGTGTATTCTGTCACCTGCCTCATTTTGAAACAACCATGAATGTTTATTGTTGTTGTTGCTATGGCTTCTGGTTTTTCCATTAAATTTATGTATCAAGTCTTTAACAATGATAACAATAGTTCCTTTCAAAGTTGAAAATAAGATAACTTGTCAACAAGCACATTTATAACTCAAGGAGAAAGGTAGGCAGAATATCACAATTTTTTGAAGCTACAAATCCAAAACTTTGGCAATTTTAGCTGAACAAATCCAAAACCAGGCCGGTACGGTTGAGGCGTGCGATCGTTTGAGGCGTACAATCAGGCATGTTTCTAATCATATTCATTTGAGAATGGATCAGTCTTAACGGAGACATAAACAAGCTTTGTTTTCAGCAGCAAAAACGGATCAAAATGAAAACAGAGTGGTGTGTACGAGGCCTGAAATAATGTTCATTTTGGCCTAAAATTGTTATTGTACGCCTTCGCATGCCTAAATTCCTTAATTTGTTTTCCTATTCAACAGGAAGACAGAGTTGGCCAACCATGAACTGAACAATACAATGCAAACTTATTTTTCAAAATATACTTTACTCTACCAGGACACCCAAAAAAACATTTACCAGTTTGGTTACCAGTAGAAAAAAAAAACTGGCTCGATGTTCATGATTTTAACAGTAAATTATCAGTAAAAGGCAAAATTAAATAAAAATAACTTGATGCCAGTTGGTTGATGCTCTTTCTATTTATCCTTACACAAAGAAAGTAACACAAGCAAAAAGCAAAAATTCTTTCCCATCCCTATTTCTATATTTCCTAACCATAATTGTATCAATTCTATACTGTGAGTGTCTTCTGATATTTTTCAAGATAACAACAACATCAATTCTTAAATTTAAAAAATCTTAAATTTAGAAATTTAAAAAGTAAAAATAGACAAATTTCAAGTTATTCAGAGAAAGTGATGTTTAAACATACCTTTCTTCATTTCTTTCTCTTTCTTGTAAACTTTATTTGTTTCTTCCAAAATCATTTTATCACCAGACTCACAAATTGCTCTTGCACTTGCCCCCTCTTTGCAATCACTAATTATTTGATTCAAAACTCCTAAAAAACAAAGTATTGATAGATAAATAGAGTATTAATATTATTGCAAATATATATCTGCTATCTATATGTATATAGAATATTTATTTTGGATATAGAGGCTTTTATGTTAAAGTAGTTACTTATTACACTTGTAAATTTGTGAAATTTGTGTTGGAATCATATTTATATCTATATATTTATCTATCCAGGCCTTTTCTTTTGAAAATTAGATGCGTGACCCCATACCTAGCAGTTTTGGGCATGAGATGGCGCGCAATGTGTAAATTTAAAAATGTACAACAATATTATAAACAATTCATTCTTTTGAAATAAAAATTTATGTTTTTGTAAAATTGCTGTAAAAAATTTGGGCATGCAGATAGATAATGTGAAGAGAGCAGGTAAAAAATGTGAACACCAGGCACATTTGGCAGGTGATTTAGTACACTTGTACTCAGTATAGGCAACATTGGTAAATTTGTCTTGCAGGAGGGGGGAGAAATCTCTCATGCACTTGTAATGTGAAGCCTATGTATGTGAATTTTAAAATGAAATGAAATGGTGTGTATCTAGTGTAGTGTAGAGAGGCCTATATATATAATACAAAAAGCAAGCTTTCTAACCCCACTCTGGAATCGAGGCCCTTTCTGCCAAAGATCTTTGGCAGACAGCTTTATCAAAGATTTGTATGCCGGAGTACTTTCCATTATTTTTGTCATTTGTGGCGTACTTTGGTGTAAAATCTTTAATATTTTTATAGACATTTTATTTTATTAAAGTAGACTGTGATAAAGTTTTAATGGACTCCTTGCAAAATAGCTTGGAACCTTTCCTAAATGAATGAAATGTGCATGACTAATTATTGGCAGGATGATTTGTTCACTTCATCCATACAGCATATTTACCCTTGGGAATAAAATATTTACTGGTGTATAGCATTGGCCTTGGCATAAATCTTTGGTGGACAGGAATTACATATTCCAGTATGGTTCTAACCTTACTTAAAACAAGAACAGCACAAAGTGAGCTTAAGTTAACTCTTTTATATCTTTTTTTATTAATTTCTTACAATAGAATGACATCTAATATTCAATTTAAATTTCGGTAAATCTGAAAGACTGATCGTGAATATCGCACGTGGAACATATTCAGCACGATTTTCTGATAAAAACAATGTGTAAACAATAGATCTTTTATTTAGAAAACAATGATAGGGGCCGCGCACATTTTGTGCAAAAAAGTGAGCCAAGAAATGAGACTTGTGGTCTTGACTCTCCTCGGGTATGATAAATATTTAAGCAAAAACTTAAGACCTACAATGCAAAGAAAGCCAATAGAGAATCTAAAAAACTATTAATACATAGATGCATTTATATTTTACTTTCGAAGGCAATCACACATTTATATACAGAAGAAAGTATGTGTGATAAATAAAATGTAAAAAGTCCACGACTGACGACATAAAACAAACAATAAAATACAACCAACGTACTGTTCGCCATATCACCCGCCATTTTGTATTTAGTAACAACAACATCGTCGGCAATAGTGGGTTCTTCTTCTTCCTGGTTTTCGAGCTCTTTCGCGTCTGCCATGGTAGTTAAAATCAAGGCTTTACGCCGACCTTGATTGATCTACAAATTGTGTGTGCACTTTTAGGCCAAAAAAAAGGAAAGATGCCTCTGCGCACGTGTGGAAGATTTGTTTCCCACAATGCACCTGTTAAACGCTGCTTGTGCACATTCACTTTTTGTCCGAATCTTGAATGCTTCATTTGGCATTTTTGCAAACAAAACAAAAACTTTCTAAATATTTAATTAGCGTTTACTTTCAACATTTAGCTTTTCAAAAATAAAACAGCACATTTAGATCCATAAAAACCCCCATAAAACAGTGCAGTAAGACCCACCAAAACCAAGGGAAAATAGTAGGAGTTTAATAGTAGTGACGTCAAAAGTATTTTTAAAATATAAATTATTAGATAAAATTTGAAGAAATTGAGAACTTTAATAAAACAATTTTAAATTTTAAGAAACTGATTTTAGCAAATTTAGTTTCAGGAAATTTTCCATTGTTTTTGCATCGTGTTTTTCCTGCAACAACAGCAGCAACACCCTCTTGGTTCTTTTTGAAGCTGAAGATGGCGGACTCAACTATGAAAGAAAGTGTTGCAGTTTTCTTGAAAGGAATTGATAGGTAACGTTTAGATGCAATTGGAAAAGGTTCAAAATGTTGATTTAGTTGTACTAAATGCTTTTCAATAGAGTTTGTCACATTTTTTATTTTGATGAAAACAAATTTTAATAATAATAATTTTTTCTCAAATTATTTTTAGATACAACCCAGAAAATCTTGCCACTTTAGAGCAATATGTACAAATGCAGGTAAATGTTTACCTAAATTATGAAATATATACAATTGTATTACATGTAGATATTACACGCACAAGCCAGAAGGCCTCTCATCCCTAAAAAAATCAGGCAAAAAATAGCAAAATGAATAAAGGATGTTTAAAAAAGCTATTTAAAAATAGAAGAACATGTGATTAGGTATTATTTTGCCACAATTTAAATTTACAGGTTTTTAAGTATACTACGCTACAGAACTAAAATATTTACACAGTTTCAAAATTACAAAGGAAAGAAAAAAATCAATTAATAAATATATATACACAATTTTTAAAAATATCACAATACCCCTAACTAGAGTGGCAGGGATAATATCAAGAAGATCGAAATGACCTTAATTCCATAACGGTCCCTTTTAGAGATGTGTAATAAAAGAGAAAATAAATATTTATCTTACTAAAAATTAGAAATAAAAAAGCTGCAATGTGCATTGCATACAGTATGTAACTGCAATGTAAACCCCCTGAATTTTCTTTCGATTACTCATGAAAAAATAACATTTTGAAAATTATCATGTGCAATTCGAGTAATCGAATTCAGTCAGTTAAGTCAGAATAGCTGCAAGACGATAAAGTCCTGGCAGTGATATGTTTGTTGTTTTAATTGAAAACATTCATTACCGGCTGTTCGTTTATTTTACTAGGTAGGTCTTCTTGTTGATTCATTGTTGTTAAGAATACAGATACTTGCATTGTTACTTTGTTATTTTTAAAAATATTTTCGGCTCCTTGCGAAGTCTACCAGCTCGAAAGGCAGAAGATTTCCGACGCGTCTGGAGTCTATCTGAAGTTTTCAGAAGAGCCCAAAATAACACGACAAAAATCTCTCGGAAGTCTACCAAAAAAAAATGACCAAAAAAACACATTTTGAGGTTGGATGAATTTTCCTCTCGGAAGTCTCGGAATTTCGGTAGGGGTTACCAAAGAAACACGCATTCCAACTCTACCGTTTTCAGAAGACGCCCAAAACAATACGCCCTTAGCTACCGTTTTCAGAATTCGCGTTCTTTTCGTAAAAGAGAAATTCTCTGCTAAACCTACCGTTTTCAGAATGTGGCATTCTATTTGTTCTCGCAATAAAAAAAGTAGACCGGCTCGTATTGTGTGATATCCATATCTAGTGTATTTTGCGGAACCGACATTAATGAAAGACTACTCACTCTGAAGCAGGCCGACAAAACATCCAACAAAATCCTTTTCGAGACGCTTTATGCTGCCTTGTCCTTTCATGACATAAGCTTAGGAAATTTAAGGGCACAATGCTATGACGGAGCGAGTAATGTAGCAGGAGTAAGAACTGGTGGTCTGCAAGCAAAATCAAGGAAATTTCCCCTTCAGGTTAGTTGCCGAATCATTTATAAAACGTAGTGACCAATCAAATTTTAGAATAACAACTATATCAACCAATGAGAATTAAGAATAACAGGAAAGATGACTTCCCTCCGACTAGAATGGTTCGCTTCGTTCTACGTCATA
>JAYJMH010065669.1:0-11698 GCA_036873815.1 Phacellophora camtschatica | reverse complement strand
AATAAGAAGCCTGGCAGCCTGTTCTTACAAGGCGAGTTTCTTAGTGGTGGGGCAGTACTGTACATATATTCAGATATATAGTACTGTACATATATAATATTGTGTCCACAAATTAGCTGTTTATCTTGTCTTCAAAACATGGAGCGTTTGTTTTGGGCTTTAAGACTTTGAGTAACTTTTAAATCTAAATACATTAGAGTCTATTGATATATTGCATAATCAAATAACAAGAAATGTTGGATACAACTTATAAATCCAAGATACAGCACGTAAGATACAACTTATCAATCCTACTCATCTCTTTTATTTTGGTAATATTGTATCACAAATATAGTGGGATAAAGAAAACAACAAATCTAAATATACAAATATCAGTACCTGGCCAAATTTGTGATGATGTACGAAATCTTTGTTCTTGCTGCCTGATCATATGCTGCTCGTCCAAACTCAAGCGGTCCATATTCCGTGATAAGCTTGATGCAAAATTTGTCATTGAAGTCAATGCGCCCACAGATGTGTGTCTAAAAAACGACCCCACGCCTTGACCAATTCCAGAAACAAAAGCTGATGGACCTCTGGTCAAGCCATCGTACGGCAAAGTGAAAAAATCTGCAACTCCTTGCCCTATACTGCGGAAAAATCCGGTCGGATTTGCAAGCATTTCTAGCGATCCGAGCATGAGTCCGGCACGAACAAGTGCCTGCGTTGCATAATGATACAAAACCCAACGCATCAGCTCTTTTTGTGTCGTTCTTATTGGATCGCAGGTGAATTTCCCAAGTACTATAGGCATATGATCTGTAGCTAGAAAAAGCTTCACGGATGCATGTATACTCAGTAAAACTCTTATGTCATCAATAGTAACTTTACCAACGTTTATAGGATGTAATATGCAATTAGCAGCCTGCCTCAACCCAACAAGTCCTTTCTCAATCTGTATTGAGTCGTCCGAGTGTCGAGGCGGGGAAAACGAATCAACGAGACTGATGATCTTATATATGAAAGTATCTTCGGTATAGACTTCAATTGGTTCGGCGTGAATTGCCACGTCGTCTACAAAAGTAAAGTTCTTGTTGTGTCTATACGCTTTTATTGTAGTTTGGAAGAAAAAATTGCTGGGATGAGCATGGGTATCAACAAATGGAGCATTGTGAGGTGATTCCCCTCTGTACCTCTGCGAAACTTCTCTCAGCGGCAAAAGAACAACTGGGAAGTGATCATAATCATCAGTGCTTTGATTGTCAATCTGAACGGCACCAACGGCTAACGATAAGCTCGAATGACGTGGTTCCTGATCTGCAACGTCGTGCTGTATGGTGAAATTATTCATCGCGATACAGCAAACTTCTTCACCTGATGTATCATCAACAACGGTAAAATCTAAGCTTGCCACTCTGGCATCTATGACGGGTAGCTCGAGGGCATTTTGTATGCACATAGTTTTTGAGCTGTCATTATTTGTAACAGATACGTGAAAACAATTGGCTGCCATTTGGCAACAAATCAACAACTCTGTCAAACCTAAAGACATTGCTTGTTTCTTGTCCTCAAAATCCAAATTAAAAATCTCAGTGTATTCTTTATTATTTTCTTCGCAATAAACGCTGACTTTTATAAACCCATCTGCGATATTTCCGATTTTTGGGAAGTTATCCGTGAACATGCTGCTTTGAATACTTACAGTTTCATATGGGGAAATATCAACAGACTGGTCCCATTTTAGATCAGCCGCGTTTCTGCATTTCTTGCTCTTTGCCTCCTTTTCGATTAACGACAGCGCAACTGCTAGTTTAATGTTAGTGTAGTTCGCAAGAACGACGCTGGGGCACGAATCTTCGTCAATAAAAACATTGATCACACCATCTTCTAAGTATGACGTCATTGTCAGGAGTTTTGGCTTGCCCGGGACTCTCAGCAGTATGTTTTCTCGCAGATGATCGCGGGAAAGATTGAACGCATTCTCGCACGTTAGCGAACGTGGGAATGATATAATTGGGTAGAAGAAAAATAGGATTGCAAATGATGACAGATCATCAAGTACTAGGTCTGTTTCACCACTGTTTTTGAACAAGGAAAGTTGACTGATACGTAAAGGATCCATCGAAGATGAGACGTCAATGTAACTTGCATCTGTTACCTTTAAACAAAATTTAAAACATTCCATGAAAATTTGATAGAAAACTGTATTATATCTCAAAATTTACATTTATAAATCAAAACTTGAATTTAAATGATGATTTATTAATAACCCTTGCAAGCCAGAAGATTAATTTCAAATATCAAATTTTGTAGGGAGTCGGGAAAGCAAACCATTTCAATTTCAAAACCTCCGTGCATATTGAGACCATGACAATATTTTCTTGTTCTAAAAGTTGTTTATTCAAAGGAAAAAAGCAGCAAAACCGGCAACCTTCCAAAGTTTGAATTGCCGAACAAAATGAATTCCTCGCCCAAAACAACAGGAAATGGTTTCTTTTTATAATAGTGCAATGATATATTTCTCAAAAGCTTTCTAAACTGCCATCACCTTTTTTTGGCTGGTAGCCATGTAGCTATAATAACTAGCAAACTGTGTAAAAAAGTATAAATCACATAGCACATACCTCAGAAGTTTCATCTGCGGAAAGAGTCGGAAAACATTTCAGTTCAAATCCAGTAGAATTGTGCAGACAAAACCTCTCCTTGATTGTTATTATTATCATCCCATTTCGGATTTTAGATGAAACTGAGAATTGAAAACACGTGCTTTCTTCTGGGTGTATAACAGTGAAGCTCAAAGATGAATGTGGAGATAGCTCTTCAATCTGATTTTCAAATCGAGGCAGACGCGGGTGATTTTCAAATTGTTCCTTGAGCAGGATGTTTGTTGACCACTGAATGTCTGTTTGGTCAAGAAGCCTCATGCCAAACTCGACAGTGTTCTACAGAAAGCAACAGTTCATTTCAGTTATTATCGTATCTTCAAACTTTCTACTTATATGAAATTAATTTAAAACTGATATAACAATAATATGATGACACAATAAATACATTGTTTAAAGGACAGGAGCTCTCTAAGTAGGTGAACTAACGAAAAGAGAACCTCCCATATCAGTGAACATACGTATGTATGTAACAATACTTCTTAAGAAATAGAGAATTAAGAGTAACGAGTAAGAGATACAGTAGCAGGAGCGCAATAGTGGGATCCTATTTGGAACAAAGCAAAGTAAAAATAATTTCAGACGAAATAAAAAAAAAATAACGTTTTTGCTGTTGCGTAAAATATGGCGAAACGTTTTTGAACAAATTTATAAAATACCCAATATCCCCGACAAAAACTAATTAACAGAAATCGATGAGATCAAAACGTTTGAAAAATAAAAAACCATCTGCATTACCAACAGAAAATATAATATTTTACTTTGTTTATAAAACAAGAAAACAGGAAAAGTCAAAGTATCAAACATAAATACTGTTTAGTGTTTATTAATTATTATTTATTGTTTATTGTTTCTGTACCTGTATAGCTGGAGACGTAACAGCATCGCCTTTGTTCAGTTCCCAGATAAGATGAGTCTCCAAATCCCTAAGCACGAAATCAACAGCAGAGTTATTCCGAACAATGAACTTTGGTTTGATTTCAACGAGGATCGTTGGAAGGTTTGGCCATTTTTGTGCCAGCTGACACTGCAAATCTGCACTTGGAGTCGGAGGTAAAGAAGTGGGACTTCTTTGTGGAATTATTCTCGGTGGCTCCTCTTCTAATATCCCACTGCAGAAAAAGATCAACATAAACTAATCTTTTTAACATTATAACTCTTTTCAATAAACAGAAGCCTAACAAATTAGTAAACCTATTACCAGTAACAAATGTTTAAAAAAAATTTAAGACAAAAATATGTATTTGTATTTAAAAATGTCATCAATTTAAAAATTGAAGACAAAGAGACAGTGTAGTCAAAGGTGTGGACACTATTTGTTTCCAATCAAAAATCACAATATGGTATAAACAATATATCATTTGTCTTACAAAAAATTTCTCTAGCTAAAACTCTTAAATGCAGCAATCACCATCCATCCACCATCCACTAGTAACCTTTGATAATTTATTGATTTTTTATTGCCATATATTGATTTTTTCAACAACTTTTGATTGTTTCACCATACATTGTATACGTTTTAATTTTTGCAAAACATTGGGACAAAGGTCCCGATTGATTTCATGGGCCAGTGGCCGGGTTAACTCGGCTTTGCAATAAAGTAGTTACCATTCGTCACAATTTTACTACTCCTAATCTATTGTTATGGTTAACTTGGTCTTGTAATACAGCACTTACCATTCGTCACCGTATGGCCACTCTTTTTCAAAAAGAATGCTTTGCATATCAATCTTTTTCTTTTTCTTCAAAATTTCAATAAACGTAGTGTTTAAGGCCAAAGGTGGATCGGTGCATTCGTTTGTTCCTTCTAATTGGAACACTGCATTGTACCAAATGTTGGGCAGCAAATAAAGAAGCTATGTAAACAAAATTGAAAATTATCAAGAGCATTTTCATTTTGGAGTCAATAAGAACAGTATCAAAAATGGTTCAAAAAGACCCTTCCACGATAAGACCGTAAAGTAATGCCTGCGCGGAGAATGCAACTTTTTTGCCTTTGTCAAAAAATCAGTTTTTGGAATCCTTCAAAGTTGCATTGTCATGTTTGAAACCACAATCTTTTTTTAAAAATATTCTCCCCTGTTGATTAAATATTTACGAATGTTTGTTTGTTTTGCTGGCTTGATTTAAGTGGGAATCTGGATACATATAATAATCAACGCAAAAAACCGTGCTAATAAAATAAATTACTGAAAAAAATACGAAGTTTTCACATCAAAACCATCTTTATTAAGTTTTAGATTAAATTATTTTTACCTCACTTTCTTTACCGCGTCCATCAGACAGAAACTGATTGGATTGTTCACCATCACGTGGCTTGACTGTCATGACAACAGGCCAACTGAGATGATTCCTAATGATAAACATCGGGCAAAGACAAACTTGCACGTGCGCCTGCATGCGGTTGTCTCCTTTAATATGCAGCACAGTGTACCAAATATTAATCGGCTGACCCTTCGTTTCAAGCTGCAAATGAAAAAAAAACATGATAAAAACAGATACTCATAAGCAATCAAA
Source organism: Phacellophora camtschatica (assembly GCA_036873815.1). Lineage (NCBI taxonomy): Eukaryota > Metazoa > Cnidaria > Scyphozoa > Semaeostomeae > Ulmaridae > Phacellophora > Phacellophora camtschatica. The sequence goes on along the minus strand of JAYJMH010065669.1, from coordinate 6,539 downwards.
ACTGTTACAGGATGAGTAAAAAAGAATATTTTCTAAAGATTTTCCTTCAAACGCAAATAACTATATTCATGTATCTACTTTTTACAGTTCCATTTTAAGAGTCTCTGATGACAGTATATTATCGGTAGTATAGTCTAGTTGTTTGTGAGCAGACGTAAGCGCACCGTGCAGACAGAAAATAGGCCAAGCCGGGCTCGCGAGGGCATAAAAAAGACTCTTTTCAGTTTTCTCTCATATGAAGCCAAATTAATTCATAGAAAAATTTGCGACGATCGCTTTAATGGAATTCGGGAAAGGTCTTTTCAGTTGACTTACTTGTGGTACCCCTCCAAATCATTGGCAAAATTTAACTGTAAAAACAGAATTCCGGGCAGGAATAGGTTAACCTCCTGGAAAATATTTTGAGCCAATTGACAATATTGCATTTAATGACCAGAGACGCAGTCTTCTTAACAGCTAATTTAGCGCCCCCCGGTCCAGATAGGGTTAACAGCATGAATGCAATACTAACATCGTATAGAATAGCAAATTTTTCAAATAGTAGACTCCTTGAAATTATTTTGTATGGTCATGAGAAATTATAATTTGTCTCTAACAATTTCAAATTTATTTTTTCTTGCAATCCTTATAAACTCGCAACTCGTCAATTGTTCTTTGTAAAGGCTGGTTTACACTATTAAATTTAGATGAGAGTTGCTTCTTCTCTTTTCTAATTTAAATAAGGGACAACGTTGGCCTGGGTGTGATCGTGTAGAGTACCCTTAAGGCCACATCGTTGTCATGTGCTGACATGTTTCTGTGGCACCGTTTATTGTAACCTTTGTCTGTCACATAAGGTTTTAGTATCGACACAGAAAAAACATTGACAAATAATTTAAAAAATAGCATAAAAGTACCGGGTGTCCGAATAATAAGGCAATACGATTCATATATTCAATCTACTTATAAAATATTGGTTCACTGTGTTAAATATTATATAGATAATATAAATAGATAACTATTAATTTGCTACCTTACTTTTATGAGTTATCTTCTCGAAATCCTAAATTTGATATCATCTCAAAATCAGTGTCTACATCCAAACGGCCAAGGTAGCACCCAATAAAAGTTTAAAAAGGAGACCTCGTTTACTTTCTCAGATTCGAATAAAAATTCGGTTGCTTTAAAAAATAAAGTTGGCTCTATTTGCATCTTTAAATTTAAATGTACGAAATTCAAATGTTTTCCGACGAGTTGCAGAGGCCATTATAGTTAAAGACACTGGTTTCATTGTGATTGCAAATTCGCTGTTTGAAGATAAATATCTCAGTACCCCAGACATCAATTTTTGAAGAGCAAGGTACCAATTGTAAGTTAACTATTCATCATTGATACTTATGTAATATTATATATATTGAAGCAGTATCTTTATTATCAGTCTCTGTCAAACACGTTCCCATCTTTTTGGGACACCCAGTGGAACAAACTTTTGAAAAGCAATGGACATAAACATACCGCGATTGGTAGGCAGACCTCGCTTTCATTATCTTGCAAAAGAGGCAAAGGTGCCGACCATGAACTGTCTCCAGTTTCTCCAGCTGATCTTACATATACAGATGTAACAGTGCTTGGGGAGAATGACATCGAAGGTCTTAATGTATCACTTGGTACCAAGAATGTCTTAGACACCTGATAAAATGAAGAAAAATGCTATACAGCAGTCGCCGAACATATTTTATAGCCACTTGGGGTTAATTTTAGAGGATAGTGTACACGTAAATGCATACTACGAGTTAAAGTATAGTCACTTTTCCAAAGTGTGTTTTATTAAAAACAAACGAGCTGTGAAAAGGGTCTGAGGTTAAATTGTTTTTGTAGTTTCAAAATGGTTGCAGAGATTAGGGGTTTTTGGCAGCATAGAAGTAATAGATTAATATTTCTGTGTTTGACACCAACTCTTCGAACACAGCTACGTTCTGAAAGATACTGGAAACTACTGCCTCAAGTAACATGAATAAGTGACATCAAACAGGCAGATAGCAAAAACTCGTGTAATACATACAATGTATTTGCCACCACTGGCCTAAAGCTTGAAAGAATGTTTAAGTTTGCTTATACAACGTAGGGAATCATTTTAATGATTATAAAATATTGTTACCTGTGATATTTTTTGTTGCTGTAAATGTCCAACTAATTCAACATGATGTAGAACTAAGTCAAATTCCAAATCCTCTTTCAAACAATTCCTGAATACCAGCCCACCTTTAATGGTGACCTGAAAGAAAAAAAGTTCAACTCATAAAAAAAATTATCTCAAAAAATTATGGTCACACGAATTATGCGCAAAAAATAATATTTAAATCATTCAAAATAGCCAGCCCCGCTCAAAAGGATATTTTTCATGTGTTTTTTTTTGGCTCATACAAAACAATAGGATCTGGAAACAGCATTCGACTGATTCCAGAAAAACAAAAGGGCTAAATTTCAATAGCATTTGAATGAACGGAGGCAACTTTGGTAAAAATAGTGAAAGCGACACGCCAATTTCAAAACGATTATCCATCAGAGGCAAAGCGAACTCTCTCAGCTGGAAAGTCAAAACAAGCAACCTACGCTTACGGTCAGCCCTATGTTTAGATTTTCAGGTTGGGGGAATTCGCTTTCGTCTTCAATGGATAATCGCTTTGAAATTGGCGTATCAAATTCACCATTGTTTTAAAATTCGCCTCTGTTATTTGAATGTTAAAATAGGATTTGAATAGTAAAAGTTAAAAATTTTGACCAGATGAAAAAACACATCTGCACCCAGAGAGCAATCTGATCTACATACAAAACTTATATACTTCTTGTTAATACCTGTTTCTGTATTCCGCCAATTATCCTGACTTCAATATGAAGCAATGAGTTATGTGTGCTATGTTTTATGGTGCGTGTGCAACCTATGGTGTCATCGATATTAAAAGGACTGCTCCACTTCCAATCACCAATCGAATCTACGCAAAGGTGCAAGGCACGGTTAAATGGAGATCTCCAGCTGTATGGATACAATTGACCACTGGCAAGGACTATGTCCTCATCGGTATCAACCTGCAAGATTTAAAAGTGGTAAGAGTTCTTTAAACAAGTATGACATAATACAACAGAGATGTTAAAGCAGTTTGGCTAGCACGCTATCTGAGATTTAGGATTGGACCAGGGAAATCCGTTATAAATTTAGAATTATTTTGTGCAAAGACCTTTTTAATCCTCGAAAACGGTTCAAAATCTTGGCACCTTTTCTGCCTTTATAGCAATGGTATTAGATTACGCTATCATTAAAATTACATAGAATTTCACGCACCTGACCGAAGCGTATGACATCCTCAGTTTCGTTGCATATTAAGTAGTGATTCATGAGGGGAATATCCGATGTCGCATTTTCAGCTCTTTTCCAGTTATCCACTGTTAACGACAATGTGTGGAAGACACTTTGAGTTGCTACCGCTCTCAATTTAGACAATTCTAAAGAAATAGTTGATTTTGTTATGTCCAAAGTTTTTCTTTCGCTCGACGTCTCGTTTTCCAACTGAAAATAAGCAATTTGAAGTTAAGAAATAACATCATATAAAGTATGTTTTGCAAGATCACAAAAAAAACATCTTAAATAGCAAGGGCCCAATATTTGATAAATTATATAACTCTCAGTATTCGTCCCCATCTTTTCCACGAATACTCTACCCCGTTTGATCAAACTGGGACTTATATAACAGCGCAAAAAAATAACATTACATAACATTACAGAGCAAAAACACTTGATTTGAAGACAAATATCGTTAAAGGAACAGCAAACTTAGCCGATGTTTTAAATATACCCAGAACAATTATATGCATGTTTTTTGTCACTAGCCTTGATCAAACTTGTTACCATTTTTTTGGGAGACACGGTAGTATAATATATACATATACATATCGTATTTCCTCTAATAAATACCTAGTCTCAAATAAATGCCACCCTCCAAATTTATGGAAATAAACGCCTCCCTCTAATGAACGCCTCCTTCCAATAAGCGCCATGGTTTATAAAAGCAGTGTTTTTTAGAAGCAAATAGGATATAGACGGAAAAGATCTCGGAACTGCTCAGCTAACTTCTTTACGGTTCATCATTTCCAAAAATAGGATTTGTCTTTATATCTTCAATCTCACCGTCATATTTTAATTCAAAATGAAGCATTTTTTTTTTCTTATTTGTTTTATTTCTTTACTTTTCATTTTGCAATAAAAACCCCGCTCTAACAAATGACGCCCTCTAACAAGCGCCGCGCAAAATTCCTAAATAATTCAATAAACGCCACAACGTTTGTAATAGAGGAAATACGGTAGGTTACAAAAATGAGCTACATAAAGAGAACATACACATTTACAGAAGAAGGAATACAGAGATACAAAAATAATCACAGACAATGACACATGAAAAATGAAAGTTCTCATATGCTTATTTAAGCGTATAATAATTATCAATTTGTTTAATCCATTTCTTGTTTAATCAATGCGTTTATAAGATCATTATTTGTGGCTGGTCAGAGAAGAAATCGACTGGAGTAAGTCTAGCAAATACATAAATAGTCGAAAAATGCGTTTGCATATCAAATTTACATTGACTCACAGCTCTTAAATTTGCCTCAACCATGCAGTTGGAAATCATAAGACATTTCCTCCACGAAAGGTCACTGTAGCTCATGACATCAAGAGAAACGTTACATTCCACATTCAATTTCTGAACTGGCTTTTGTCCTCCAAACAATAACCCCTTGCAAGTCATGTCTGTTAGCTCTAATAAGCAAGCCTCTTGCTCTGACGGATAGGTGAATGGGTCCAAAAAGAAAGGGGCAAGCACTTGAGATTGTACTGCAAAAAAAGATTTCATAATGAGCATTGCGAGATTGTTTTTGTCCCTTTGTATTTTTTGCATACTTTTTAATTGAGCATTTTACTTGCAGTTTGCAAGTGCTAAAAAGTGACCTTTCCAATCTTAGAGTTAAACTGGTTTAAAAATTTAAGATGTACCAGAGCGGCGTCGCCCTGAATGAAATGTCGTCCTGAAATGAAACACCTTTTTTAACGTCATAAGTTCATTCTCTAGACGTTTTGGAAATAATTAATCTTATAAAGACTAAAGAGGTTTGAAGTTAGAACATACAGCTCTCACAAATTCAAAAAGATTATCAAAATTACAAAGGTGGTTCATTTGAGGGCGACGTTCCATTCAGGGCGGCGATACTTTAGTTTTTTCAAGCTGTCATAACGCCTTCGTTTTTCTATGTGTCCAAAATAACAATGGATAGTAACATTAATTTGGTCTTTCCCATACGGTTACTGAAACAACAAATTGTTAAGGTTGGTAATATTTGAAAAATATATTTGCTTCATTCTCAAATAATATTCAAAATATTCAAAATTTGAAACTTAATTTTGAACGTTTTACTTACAAGTTTCCGAAGTTGCAAAGTTGTTAACAATGACGATTTGAAAAGATCCAATGAAAACAGAGCCAAGTAAACACGGAATCCGTTCTGGTATGTAACATGAGTCCACTTTCAAACATCCTGCCAATGAGACCGCCGAAACGGGAGTCTTATAAACTGATGTGACGTGTTTTAGAATATCTTCTGCAATTACGTCACTTTCACTGAAAAAAAAAACAAATAAAACACTTTAAAAATACAAAATTGGTAAAATTATGTCATTGAGTTTCGGTTTCAGTGTATGCGCATGCATACCTGAATGCCCCCCAGGTGTGCAAGGATTTATCCCCAGCAATAATCTCCCAAACTAGAACGGTCGCAGGCAAGGAAAAAAAATTCTCGATTACCCACCAGCCTACACGAAGGTAGTAACCTTTATGTACAAAAACTAACAGTTCCCGGGCTATATAACATGCAAAAAGCAATGGAAATGCGTGCTCGTAAAACCAGAGTCCAGAAAAGATTTCAACCTTCCTCCAGCCAAAAACATGCTTCAACGAAACCTTCCTCATTTTACAATAGAAAATAGACGTTTCTTGGGCGTGGCTTAAAAATATCATTTTGTTCTTATGGACCTTCCTCCGGTTAACGACCGTGTGACAGTGATGTTTTCTTGACTCCATGTGAAACATCCAAAAATCCTGTATGCATGTCCTAATCAAACCATAAATCATGAAATTATTTTCAGAATAAACCAAAATTATAAAATCAGAATAAATAGAAAATTGCATTATTTTTCAAGCAAAAATGTTTATGCTTTCAGGTTTATTAACAAGGTGAAGATGGCTCAGCAAAGTGGGCAAGCTTTATTTCGAGTTGAAATGACGAGATTTTATCTCACTCAACTGGGCTAGACTCTTGTACCTGTGACGATAACAACAGCGAGCTTGCGCAGAAAGAACAATTATAATCTACATGGCCAGACTGGCTCACCTTTCACGTAGAACGGAAAAATAAATGTTTGTTCAGATCCCATAAAAAAAAAACATAAAAAACATACCCCTAACTAGAGTGGCAGGGATAACATCAGAAAGATCGAGGTGATCTTGATTCCGCGA
>JAYJMH010065658.1:0-11699 GCA_036873815.1 Phacellophora camtschatica | reverse complement strand
TTGAGGAACACAAAGCGTCGGCCATCGGTTGCCATATTAAAGAACAGCATGGAATGCAGCCCGAGAATTTGCACAAATAATTCAAAATATTGCGCAAATGTCGAGGGAAAACAAACGTCGCTCATTATTATCGTTAATATTTATAATTAAATGTTACAAAAATAATATTCTTATTCGAAATTTAAATATTTAATTCTAAATACTAAAAACTTTACCCTTAATCTGACTTAGCAGAGGCTTTATTAATCAACTTTCAATACATACTATATTTTATAAAGTTACGACTCAAATTTTATAAATATAAATACTCTTGTCATGTGTTGGGTGTCTCAAAAAAGTATAACAATTTCATTCACATTAAATTCCACACCAATCCTGCCTTTTCGTGCAGTTATACGGGAAAGTAGTCATTTAAATGTCATGCTCGCGCATGTTTAATATTTTCTTAAAATTAACCTGATTTACCTATTAAGAGCAATATGGTTTTGTAGCATGCTTTTAAAAGAGAAAATTCAAGTATATATATATATATAGAATAAGAAAAATCAAACAACTATTTTCATCTCTACAAGCCTGTTTTGTGATTGACTCACTCTTCAGGAGATGTTGATGTTCATAAAGATTCCATCGCCGCCAAATTGTTTACTTAGTTTTTTTGGCGCCAATTATCTGAACCGCTAAAATAAAGAAGGTTTTTGCCAAAAATTACTGCAAATACGCGACAAAATCATTTTTAAAAAATTCAACTAACCGTCTTGATTGACCTCTTCGTCAAATTTTTTTTTCTCATTTGTATAATCAAGTGTATATGAGAGTCCATTGCATCCTCTTTCCTTAACACCTATTCGCATTCCGATCTGAAAAAGGAAAAAGTAAAGAAAAAATGTCAAAAATAAGACAATTGATTAATATAGACGGTAAATATATATTAGGCTACACCAGTCTTGAGATTAAAGTTGGCAAACAGTCGCTATATTTGTGTGACAAATGTACTTTCTGTATTTCAGGTGTCCCCAAAAATGTAAATGTTTTTGAGTAAAGCTATCAAAATCATAAAACACTTGCTTTCAAATTCCCAATAGACTAGTATTCCAAAAAAATATTCTGATTAAGGCTACTGCTGAGAAAATCGCTCAAATCCGTCAAAAATTATTTTTTAAGTAGTCCTCGATAGCTAACTTTAAATTTTAAATTTTCAAGTCTTTCTCATTTAAAAATGCTCAAGCCTACAGTTGTTCAATTCTGTACAATATGTTATCTTGCAGATCTAAGATAATTTCATCTGCAAAATAAAACAAACAAAACTAAACAACAAATGTAATCACAAAAGTTTTGTTAAAAATTTAGCACCGTGTGCTTATGACTTAACACACTTCACAAATTGTGTGTGTTTCGTTTCAACAAAATATGAAAATTCCAAAAACGTAATGGTAGAACTGAATTTTTAAAATATTTAGCACAGCACTTGAAATACTAAGAAAAATTTGTTGTTTCTGAAAAAGCTAATTCTAAAGATAGTGTCTTTCAAAAATGTAGAAGTCGAAGTGAAGTCGAGAAAATTAAACGAATAAATGCTGTATAATCTATTACAAAATTGCAAATCAAAATTAAAATTCGCTAGGCTATTCTGGGAATTCAGCTCGTACAAAGCCGTAAAAGTAAAGCAGAAAGGTGCCCGAAAGTTTAACGTAGATATAGAGATATCACTCAAATTTCTGTGACGATTCTAAGGCACCAAAAAAAAAATAATAATGTACTGCTTTCGATTTCGAAATATATTGAACACTGTTCTGGAAAGTCTATTCCGTAAATTAAATGCTACCATGTGTAGTCGACGAGGAAGAAGAAAAGCACAAAAGCATGCCAATCCAAAACAAAGGCTAAGACATTTAATTGGCTATTTTATACTTCACCAATGCCTGATTGAGGTAGCATTGAATTTACTGAATAAACTTTCCAGAAATGTTTTCAATTTATTTCTAGATCTAAAGAAGCAAATTATTTTTTTATTTTCATTGTTTGGGTGTCTTGGAATTATCGCCAAAAGTTGAGTGATCTGACTAAATCTAAGTTAATCTTTCTGGGATCTTTGTGAGTTATTTTCACGGCCTAGCGACGAGCTGAATTCGAAAAAATTACCCATGAAACAGTAGAAATGTTTTTGAAATCTAATTAAATTTTTTTTTTAATTATTTAAATAAGAAATATTGTAAATTAAAAAGCTTCAAACGATGTGTTGAGAAAACTAAAATTATTAAAATTTTCTACAATATTCAGGTCTCATTTCTTCATGTTTAAATTCTTTGACAACTACAATTCGGCTCTCATGGGAAAATCAAGAAATGTTATAAAAGGAAGATAAATAAAAATATTTACATCTATTAATTGATATTGCTGTTTGTTATATGATAAGATCCACATCATACCTATTTCCACATTTTTCTTGTAATTTAATGAGCATCATTATCTACATTTATTTATTTTATAACAGTCTTCGCTAATCTAAAGAAAGCAGTAATTCTAAAAACACTGCTATGTGGAACATTCTCCATTTGCTTGCCTCCACTGAACATTTTTCTAAAGAGTTTATCTATCTTCTGTATTTTTGTAGCTCATGCAAAAGATGAAAAACTAAACCTAGATACAATCAAAACTATATTTCAACGAAAAAGATCACACAAAACTGACATAATGTGCATTTGAATAAGCTAAAAACTAATCTAATTTGAAAAAGGACATCATTATCAAAAACATTTTATTAATATTTATTATCAAATATACACAACGAAATAAGATTAACTTACATAACTATTTTGCTCTTTCAAAATGTCTTTCATTCTAGTGACAGCAGCTGGTGTCTGTGTAAAAAAAATATATGAATAATTTCAGGAATTAAATGTTGAAAACTTTTGTTGTTAAAAACAAAAGTAATAGAAACAGTTTGACTTACTGAAAACAGAATAAGTTGAAAACAGTGTAATTTTAAAACAGAAGGAAAAGCATTAAACCGTAAAGAAAACAACTATTTCTTTAAATTTTAACAAGATTAAATTTAAAAAAGAACTCACATACACAATAGAAACATTTGCATAGCGGATCAAAGAAGGCATAATGCCGAATTCCAGTGCCATGCCACTGTATTGACATTATAATACTGTAGCAATTTAGAATTTGACCAAAAGTGAATGATTTCATTCATTTGATAAATAATGTCGGAGTCTCATTAGCAAAACAAAATAGAATACAAGTACAATGAGAAGGCAAAGAGATTGCACAGATTAATTCAAAATGACATAAAAGTCTACATAAGTCCAATAAATAAATTTTAGGCAAGGCCAAAACTTTATTCTTCAGAGTTTCCAGAGATGTACAGTGGGCCTGCAGGCATTTATATTTGTAGCAAGGGATTAAAAAATTGGGGAGTTTGTGAGCATATAAGTTTGTGGTAACAACTTCTGATATTGATAAAATTGACAACAGGTTACCAAATATGGAATCAATGTAAAATTAGGTTCTAATCAATGTAAATCTATTTATTTTTACTATTCACCAAAGGAGACCCAGGAAACAAGTTTGGAATGGCCTAATTTCTTCAATGTTTTAACTTCATTTAGGAGAGGATTTTTTCATGAAATTTAAATTTGGGAGCTTTAGTTGTGACAATGAATCCATCCAATTGGTTAAAGGCTAACTCGGCCTTTGCGAAAACAGGAGAATAATTAAATTAGGAGGTTGGATTTCTATCTTCCTTGTTACAATGCAACATATGTGTCTGCTTTTTATTATGCAAAAGATGTATCAAATTATTTTTGTGAGCAATCAAAGGCAAAGCAATAATTTTTCTAAATGTAGGTCTGGGCAAGAAAGTCTCCACTTTCGATGCGGAGAAGGACAGAAAAATCAAACTGGAACCCAGGTCTATTTCATACAATACTACTGGTACCTACATGGCTGTTGTGGGTTTTCATTGGTTTACGAGAAACAATAAGGACGTAGCTCTCCATTAGGTATTTTTATTTGCATAAGGTCTCTAATTACTGTGCTTTAATTTTGTGTACATTTTAGGTAGACTGATGCACTAATCCAGTTTCGTAGATTATTTTTCTCTTTTTCTCGTAGATTATCTTTCTAGGAATTTTGCTCATTTTCACAGCTCCTACTATCCTAGGAATTCTATGAGAGCTAAGAATTTCCTAGTTTTCCTAGGGTTTACTCAGGAGGGTCCCCAGACCACGGACAAGTCAGTGGAATGTCCGTCGTCAAGTCCATGGGCGCCCATGGCAAATCGCCATTAATTTTGTCACTGACATATTACCAGCTTGGAAAAATAGCGTTAATGCAGCAAACGGGGGGATCGGAATACTCTTCAATTCCAAAGCATATCAAGCACTTGCAAATGTAGAAATGATAACTCAAAGGATTATGGTGTCTACCTTTCACGGAAATCCATAAACCACATTAATAGCTTGCTATAGTCCAACAAATATGAGGGACAAAAGTGATGTTGAGAAATTCTATGAGGAGCTAGAGTCAGTTACCAGACAAGTACCCAAGCATCATGTGCTCATCATTAGTGGAGATTTCAATATGCCCATCTTGGACAACAAGGTGGCTTCAAGTTTGCATACCACTACCAGACTAACCGTAACGGCCAAATGCTAAGAGACTACATTATACAAAACAACCTTGAGTGTTTGAACACCATATTCCAAAAAGGTCTAGGTCAACTATGGACTCACACAGCGCCAAATGGAAACAGAGCACAGGTTGAATATATCATCATCAATCAAAAATGGAAGAATAGCGTTAAAAATTGCAGAGCTTTCAATTCGTTTGTCTCTGTTTCATCCGACCATCGAATCATCTCTGCCAAGCTACTCTCCTTTTCATTGACTTTTCCAGGCATTTGATTCCATCCACCGTGGAAAAATGAAAGAGATTTTACTTGCCTATGGGACACCAAAAGAAACAGTTGATGCCATCATGATACTTTACAAGAATACCTGATCGATGGTTCGCTCCCCGGATGGCAACTCCCACTTCTTTGACATCACTGCTGGAGTTCTACAGGGAGACACCTTGGCACCATATACCTTCATTATCTGCCTTGATTATGTATTGAGAAAAGCTATCGACAGAAATTTAAAATTGGGTTTTACTTTAACTCTAAGAAAAAGCAGATGACAAGAGGCAAAGAAAATCACAGATGCTGACTATGCAGACAACTTAGCTGTTTTAGCTGATTATCTGAAAGATGCAACATCAATGCTCCATAACATCGAGAAGCTAACAAAAGTAATAATAGGGCTCTATATCAATGTGGGAAAAACAGAATTTATGTGCCTGAACCAAGATACCTCAGCTGGTATGATAGGCTTAGATTGTGACACGATTAAGCAGATGACTTTAAATATCTTGGAGGATTCATTGCTTCCACTGAACAAGATTTTAATATAAGACTTGGCAAAGCATGGGGTGCATTAAATGGGATGAACAAAATTTGGAAATCTGACCTTCCTGACCAATTAAAAAGAAATTTTTTCAAAGCTAGAGTCTGTCCTCGTATATGGCTCGAACTCATGGACTTTGACAGTAAAACTAGAAATAAAGATTGATGGTTCTTATACCAGAATGCTACGAGCTGCACTCAACAAGTCATGGAAAGATCATCCAACCAACAAAGAACTTATGAAAATATTCCACCCATCCCACCAAGGTCATACTTGCTTTGATAGTGTGATGAGAGCTGCTAACTCTCTGTAATTACAGGCAAAGCTAAAAGGAATCACGAGGTGTGGTCACATCGAGAGGAAGGACCGAGGTCACCCTAGTGGGCCCCCTGCACCAAGCGCAGAAACCCATACCTTGCGAGAATAGCAAGTGTATGTGCCTAAAAACTGAAGGTTATGCATAGCCCAGTTCCCTGCTGGAAACAAGTCATCTCGAGACTTTTGCGGGCTAGGCACATTAAATACGATAACTCAAACTCAAACTCACTGCCTCCATACGCCAACAAAGAATGTGCTTTGCTGGCCATTGCTGGCACAGTAAAAATGAACTGGCTGCAGAACTATTACTCTGGGATCCATCTCATAGAAAGAGATCAAGTGGGAGACCTAGGAAAATCTATATTGACCAATGGACCAAAGATACGGGATGTATAGTAGAAGAACTGGCCACTGCCATGAATGATAGAGACCTGTGGAAAAGACGTGTCATAGAAAGTCGAGCTAGCTCGACTTGATGATGATGATGGGTCACCCAAAATTTGTTGGTGAGATGTTCGGCAAAGTTTGAAATGATTTTTCAATTACCATTGTTCGCGGATTATCACGGATTAATTCTCTGATGTTGGCCGGTTTGCCACACGGTTAAAGTAGGCCTCAGGTATGTTGGATGAAATATTGAGGAGAAAGTTGGCGTAAATGTTTGCGATCAAATGGCGGGAAAAACAAAACATATTTTTGTGCAAATAAGAATAACCGGAATAATTCAAGAAAAATTTACGCTTTTGTTGAATAAATCCTCAAGTACGACTTCAAGTGTCATCAAAACCACATAACTGAAGGGAAACCCAATGCCCTGGATAAAAAATTACCTTTTTCCTCTTGTAAAACGTAAGAAGACTTTTACTGTAATTGAAAAAAAGAAGGAATTCTTATGTATGTATTATTTTAAAGATGTGAACGGTAAAATAAAATAAAATAAATATTGTTGTCCAAGTAGATATAAATAATAGACGAAAAATATTAACAATCGACAGCATGAAGTCTTTCCAGGACATTTACAAGTCAAAAAGGATAAGCACACCACTTAAAGTTAGAACTTTTAATGCATACTCTGCCAGTGTGTTCCTATACAACCCTGAACTATGGACCCTAACAGGTACACTTAAAAAGCAGATAGATTCGTTTTACAGAAAGTTATTAAGGAGAGTAATTAACATCTGTTGGCCAAATTTGATTTCGAACGAAAGATTATATGAGAAAACAGAAACAAAAGAATAGATTGCCATCATTAGAAAGAGAAGGTTGGATTGGCTTGGTCACTTGATGAGACTTGACAGGCAAACGCCAGTTTGGCAAGCCTTATGCGAATCACTGCAACCAGAGAGGTAGACTAGCCTAGCTTGGATAAAGAAAATAGAAAAAGATCTTGCAGCGGTAGACATCAAACTGAACATAAAAAAAGACACCTGAAGAAACAATTGAAACAGTTGAGGGACTTGCTGAGGACAGAAGCATATGGCGAAGATTGGTGGAGGACAATATGACGGTTAACCGTCAACTATGTTTAGATGAAGATTTAGTCCAATGACTGAACTGGCGAAATATTTCTTTTTGCTTTTATTTAAAAATTTGTTTAAAAATACTTGTAAAATACTTGTTGTTTGCTCAAAGTTATTTTATTGCACTCCCTTCAAGCAAAGAAAAAACCTTTGTTTGGTTTTAAGTCAGGTTCTTCTTTGTTTAATTTCACAGTTCATATTTTTCCCCAAAGTTTTGCGCTGATGCGCGGAAAGGGAACATTTATTTTTTATTTAGTTACATTTTTTTTAGCTAAAATTTTAGCTACATTTTTGTCACATTTATTTCTCAGAACAAAATTTGGGAATCCCAGTTAGTGTTCAAAAAGCGATGCATAAATAATACTCACAATTGATATTAATTTAAAAGCTGGGTTTTTAGAGAAAAAAACATAACAAAAATTTACTTAAACCCTGTTATTTTACTAAGACATTATAACTTCAAAACAAGAGATGCTGTACAGAAAACTATTTTCACAGGGTGGAAAATATTTCTTCGAATCTCGACTTTATCATTTGCGCTCTTTAACAACCAAACCACTTCATCTTTTATCGATGCATTATTTATTCTGCACGTAATGATGTATACATAATCAGAAGTACAGTAGGAGGCACCCCACAAATGAGTACGTTAGTCTTGAAAAAACAAAAATTTGTAAAGAAAGATATTATTTTCAAATGTAACATTGTGATTATAAATTGATTTGGAATTTTTAAATTGTTTTTGTCATTTATGTCAATACACATATTTGGACTAAAGCTGACATTATAGAACTATTAGTTATTGCATTTTCATTCTCGAATTAGATTTGGCGCACTAGGTGCAGTCTGAATACTAATTTTTGCATTTATACATACTTTTTTGTCAAAGTTACAGAAATACGAAGATTTTGGTTTATAGGGATTTGACCGCAATTGTTTTAATTGGTTAAGATTTGATACATTTTGTCTTGATATAACTATTGAGGTCAATGCTCTTACAAATTTCAAAAATCTTTATATTACTATAATTTTGGACCAAAAAAGACATTATAAAAGAATCAAACTTTATTGTTTTGAAGAAATTTTGAGGTCAAATTTATTTTTGAAGAAATTTTGAGGGAAATTTATATATAATGAGACTATTTAAAATTTGAATTTGACGCTGGAAATTGTCGTGGAAGCTTTCTTGATAGAATAACAAATTATGTTTACTTATGTTTACTTTTAAGCTGTGGAGCGAGTTTTGGAACAAGATTCGTACACGTTTTGTGGCAAGGAAATCAAAGTGAAGCGTTCACGTTTGGTGCAAAATGAAGAACGTTTCTCTAAACGAAAGAGTGAAACAATTGAAGAAAATGTTTTGGAAATATATGGTGAAATTCAGAATGTCGAAAAAGATTCACTAATTTGTTATTTGGAGGACGTGAGAAGATCCGGTGGTGGAGAAATTAAAGAAATAGATCTTACTGCTAGTCCACCAACAGTTTCATTTGAAGATGCTGCCTGTAAGTTATGTTGGTGATGCTCATTGTGGTTTTAATGCTCATTGAAGCCCATTGGGGCTACAAATTTCCTTATTATTTATTCAAATTTTTTACTTTTTGTATTAATATGTAAGATTGTGGTTACTATTTCTTAGTTGGTATCAAAATGCAACTGATAATATTAGAAGTTTTACTTGAATTGTGTGATATTCGTAATTGTGTGATAATTGTGTGATATATTGTGTTATATTATAATTAACGTAAGCAAAAGGGACTAATTAGCAATCACATGTTCACAAAAAAGAAATTTTTTTCCCTAAGAGTGCCCTATTTTGGTTTCGTCCAGATCGCAAGTCCAAATTTATTTCAAAATCATTAAACTGCGATGGACTATAACTAAGTACATGTGTATGATCATTTTATTGAAATTTGGTTATAATTTCTCTATGTTAAGACTTTAATTTATATCATTATAAATATCTAATAATTGTTTGGTGCTTTATATTAACTTTGTCAGTTTTAACTTCACATTGTGACTATCTGTTATGTTTTGATAAAAAGTTTTTATCATTCATTTTATGAAATATAACGTCATAAAAAGGTATAACGTGATATATTATATTTTTTGCTGACGCAAGCAAAAATTGTGTTTAACATCAAAAGATAGAGAATCAGAAACTAAATTTAACCATGCCAATATCATGTTTGTCCGTTAAATATACACTAATTTACAGCCATATAACTAAATTCCTTTGTGGCTGGCTTCTAAATATGTAATTGTTTTATCATGCGACATTTAAAATTCAGAAATTTTATGAACAGTTAAATTTTTGGGAAAATCTAAAGGTTTCAGCTCCTTTGTAATTATGAAAAATGTACAGTTCAGAAAAAACCAACAGGGGGATCCAGAAGCCCTCCGCCCGTGCAGAATAGGGTTAAGCCGGTTACTTCAAATTTTATTCGTCAAATTCTATTTCTATACATGAACGTTGTTTTTTTTAATATGTAGTTATTCCACAGTATAGTGTTCATACTCATGTAGTTATCCTATAGGAAAGAGTCCGACTTGGAGTTAGCCCTCATCAAAAAATATTGTAACCCAAGGGCTAATTCGAATAATTGTATGTACTCAGTTTCAAAAAAGTTTTAAATTCTTAAATGTTCTTGTAAGTTTCTTACACATGACTCCACGAATATAAAAAAATGTTTGAAATAGAATCTAAAAATGTTTTTCCTTTCATGTATTCGTGACGTAAATTGCCTTTCGTATACTCACTTAACCCTACCTGGACCGGGCTTTTTTGAGCAACGTCAGATCGGGGAGGGCTGAATTGGCCTCCCTCAAAATAAATGATTGGTAATAGCTACTGATTTGTAATTAAGACAACATGATCTCTATATATAAAATGAGGTTTGAAAAAGCCAGAATGACAAGAAAGGGCAGGAAGACTAAAGAGGAACATGCAATAAGAAAGGAAAAGAAGAGGGACTGGGAGGTTGAGAAAAAATAGCTAAAATGGTTGACATATAGTTAGCATCCGGCACTCCAGGCAAAAATAACGGTATGCTAGAATGCAACCAGCCTGACAAGCATGAACGCCTAAGAAACACTTGACCATATTATCATAAACCAAACTTCTTTCGGGGGGTATTAACTGTGGTTAAATTTTGGTCTAACCAGTATCTAAAAATTCTGAAGTATTTGTGCAACAAACATTTTGCAGCTGCCTTTTTGCAATATGCGAAACAAACCGTTGTGGACGAAAAGGCTGCATAAAATACAAACTCGTTCGTAAATGACGAACTATCTTAAAGACAAACTGCACTTATGACATTATCTAGACGAATTTACAGTACTCTGATCTGGCAAACGGATAATTATATTTGAAACTCTTCAAACATTATGGCGAAACAATAAACATTTTAAAATTGGAGTGCACTAAAATTCTCAATCGAATCAGGGTTGTTGGAGAAGAAAGTAGGTTGAAAAAAAACTGACTTTACTCATAAAATCACTCGTAGATTCGGTACATACTTTATAATGAAATTATATCGAGTATCCTATAAAGAAGCGACCGCAAAAATGTATGGGGTTGAAACTTCAACAGCAAACACTAATTTATTCACAGCATTAGAGCAGAAAAAAGGGAATGACTGTTAGAAAAACTTAGCAATGTATAGTTCTTTAAATTTAAACGGTGATTACTAACAGAAAGCCAACTAGAGGTCAGGGGGTAGAGAGGTACAAATTCTATTTTGGGGGAGGAGTGTGCAGTATTGAATTTGAAATTACCCAAATTTTTCTAGTATGCTCTTAAAATATCCAATTGTTTTAGTAAAATAGCTATGGTTTTCTACAATTTTGCATTGTCTTTTCCTAAATATGTTAATTTTGAATATGGATGCTTCTGAAAACTATTGGGGGGGGGGGGGTAACACCCCACGCATTAACTACACTCCTGCTGGAGATCAAGAAAATGACCTGCCTTTTACTTTCTTGTAAGAAGGAGGAAAGGGGAATCAATTTATTCAAAAGAAAAAAATTAGAATCTAAATTTAAATTGTCTTACCTAATAAGAATTGCATGTATTGATCAAATTGAAAGTTTTACCGAGTTTTATTTTAGATATTATAATGCTGCATATCAGGTTATAGATTATACCCTATCAAACAACTAAAGTCATTTGAATAAACTTGTATATTTCATATTCTATATCGGCATTTGATTATTCGCTTAATTTATTTTCAACTTTGTGAGGGCTCAGTATGGAGAAGTACCGAACAGTCCGGAGTTTTCGGAAGGAGGAGTCACAAAATTAAAAAAGGTCTTGGGACAGCCAGAACTTTGTGATAGAAGGTTGCTTGCCAAGTTTTGTCAAAATATTTCGAAATCTACTATTTATTTTCGATAATTGGTTTATTTATTT
>JAYJMH010065647.1:0-11701 GCA_036873815.1 Phacellophora camtschatica | reverse complement strand
TTGCACTGCACTCGTATTTTTACATATATTTATTCTTTTCAGATTTCCAAACACAGCTCCTTAGCCACTTTGACCATCAAACAATGTAAACAAAGACAAGCATGAACACAAGTATTCTCTTGTAAACAGGTCTTTGTTCTTGCACTGCACTCGTATTTTTACATATATTTATTCTTTTCAGATTTCCAAACACAGCTCCTTAGCCACTTTGACCATAAAACAATGTAAACAAAGACAAGCATGAACACAAGTATTCTCTTGTAAACAGGTCTTTGTTCTTGCACTGCCCTCGTATTAGTACATACATTTATTCTTTTCAGGTTGAAGACAATGAGAAGGATGAGGCTTTGAAATCTAGAAAGAGTGAGCTGAAAGGTCACGAAGAGGATGAAGTAGGGGATCAAGACCTTGACGGAGGAAAAGGGAACGAGGAAGATGACAAGGAGAAAATTGATACTTATGACGAAAGCAGGACGAACAATAATGGTAATGCAATTGAAAACAAACTTT
The DNA here is from genome assembly GCA_036873815.1 of Phacellophora camtschatica. Classification (NCBI taxonomy): domain Eukaryota; kingdom Metazoa; phylum Cnidaria; class Scyphozoa; order Semaeostomeae; family Ulmaridae; genus Phacellophora; species Phacellophora camtschatica. The sequence continues at coordinate 11,191 of JAYJMH010065647.1, read as the reverse complement.
AGTGCAATTTGAAAAGGTATTTTCTTAGAAATTTCATTTAGAAACTTAGGAAATTAGAAAAGGTAAGAAATTTCATAAAATTTTATTTATGATGTATTGCTCCTTTAAGTTTATGTAATTCTTGTATTTTTGCGCTGATGAATTTTGTACTGAATATTGTGTAAAAATTTGGGGTGATTCTTCAAACGTTGCACTTTTGTCTTGTTAAATTAAATTGATACTGAGTCTTGTCTTGGATTCAAACGTTAATCCTTTCACCCCAGAAAGGGCAATATGGCGCACATTTCCAAATAACATAAAACATCGTATTTTCCCGGATGTAAAAACATACATAGCTTTACATAAATTTAAGATATTTCAACGTATGTAAGTGCTATTCCTGCGAAATGAAATTTAGATGGGATTTTCCTGTTAATTGAGAATAAATCCGAGCGCGAACAAGTTAAACTTCAGTTGGATTTAATTAATTTGGCTAGCTTGCCAACTTGAGTCGACCTTGACTCGAACTTGATACGTGGTTTCAAACAATAGAGTTAATGTGGATTTTTCATGGCTTTCATCGATATTCTTTTATATCATATTTAACTTCGGTGTAAGTGCAACGTATTGGTTGATCCTTAAACCCTTTCACCCCTGGAAGGGCCATATTGCCCATTGGCAAACAACGTAAAACGACTTATTTTCAGGAGGTGAATACGGGCAGAATTTTATATTTATTTAAGATATTTCAACGTAAGTTTATCTTTTGAATTAAGTTGGTTTGCATATGCTACCCCCTGCAAAATAAAACTTGCATAGGATTTGCCTGTTTTGCAGAAATAAATCCGGGCGTGAAAGGGTTAGTTAAATTTAAAGTTAAAGACACATTCACTTTCTTTGATCCTTTCAGTCACAAATTACACGTTTTATGGAAATGTCTGCAAAGAATAAATCCATGTATATATATATATCTTATGTCTAACGAAGAATCAAATTGTTTTAAAGATTTGGTAATATTTATTACCAATGCCTGTAAAACCCGACCAGGGGGGGATAGTGACACTCCCCAATAACATGACATCGATTTATTCATTGTATTTTAATTTTATTCTTATTCTTATTATTATTATATTTTTGTCTTAGTTAGATAACAATGCTCGAAAATATAGCAAGTTGTTATCATGAAATTGAAATTAAAATTGCAGTTTGTTTTTATGTAGGCCTTTTTTGTATGAAACAACAAACAAATTAGTCGTCTTTAGTGAAAATTTACGTAATATTTTGTTTTCTCCCAAGGCCTGTTATAAAGAAACTTCTACGCAGTTACTGCCCGCGCCTATTGGTAGAAGAACACAGTGAGACTGTGGTCGAGGTACAAGGAATATTTAAATAAATTTGTGAATTTCTGCAAATATTTTTTGCACCAAAAATTCTGTTTTGGTGCGTTAGTCATCATTACATACTATAGATGATAGATGACATGTCGCTTATTTACTCTTGAAAAGGCCGTACGTATTGCCCATTGATATAGCTTTCAGAAGCTTAAAATAAGTATGCTGGGGGGTGAAATGAGTTGCACAGAGATTAGAAAGATCATCGACTGACAAATCAACATCCACAATATCAAACTGGGTAGTTGCAATGCTTATAGCTAAAAAAAAAAACATTTTAAAATCAGGCTTTTGGTGACAATTATTAAGATTGGATGCATTACCTATCTCGCCCCAAGCCAGCCTATTTTACCGCCTGTATACCCTAAACAACTTTAAACATTATAGGGAGTTTTACGGGATTTCTAATTTCTTCGATTTCAGATTGAATAGAAAAGTTTATTAATTTTTTAATTGATTTGGTCATTTCTTGCAAAGTTAAACCCTAGATATAATTTACTATGCACTAAGTACAATTGTTGAAGCTATCTCCTGCGTTGTGGCTGCAAGCAAGCTATCAAACGCACTATTTGTTAGAGATTCTATTTGGAAGCGATAATATTGGAATCGTAGAGTCCTATGGCAGCTTGTCTCAAAAGATGCAATTTTTGCACCTGTTAAATGTCATGTGTCTAAATATGCTATTTTTAGGCGTGAAAGGGTAAAGGAGTTTTGTTTAATGTTGTTGTTTTTGAGCTGTATGACAAATATTTGTGTTTTGAACTTTACAACAAGTAAATATATTTACGTAAATAGCAATGATATATTTTAATGTTTGAATTTTAAAACATTTTGCTTTTGCTTGGCTTACCATGCTTGGCTTACACTTTACTTTGCTAGAAATGTGGAATCCAAATTATACAATAAAATTAACTTGTCTGGGCTTCCTTCTTTGGTTTCTTAACGAAGAAAATGCAGCTGAACTCACGCCATCTTGAAATCTCAAGGGGAATTATTTTCCCTTGATATTCTGTATTTGAGATTGTGAGTTTTTGAGATAATTGAAAATCAACACCGAAAACTCTCAAGGGATAAATATAGTTCGAGTTAACAAATGTTTTTGAGTTAATAGAGGTTTTTGAATTGGCCTCAAAGGGATACACAAAACAGTTAAAGTTAGCGAAGGTGTAACAGTATTCAGAAGCTAAATCAATACTGAAAGATCTCCGGGATATACAAAACAGTTTGAGTTAACGAAGGTGTTTGAGTTTTAGCAAGTTCTAGTTAAGGAGGCTCAACTTAGATGGAGGAATGGAAAATGCGAAGGAGAAAAGACAGATTTCTGCTTTCTTTGAATTCTTGTGAATCATTTTTCCTCAGATTGTGTCTTTACCTCGTTTTTTATTATTGTCATTGTCGAGATACCAATGCAGAAAAAACCTTAGGCAAGTCTTTTAATATACTAAATGTTGGTCTAAGTTGTATAATTGTGATAGTGCTAAAATATAAGTTTATCGTTAAGTTTCTGGCAGATACTATTTCATAGCAGAGATAAAGACAGACACCATCTCTAGACTTGTGACAAATAAGACTTTAACATTTCGTTCTAAGTTTCTTTGAAAATGTGTATTTTAAGAATGAATGCCATATATCTAAGGATGGTGCTTGTCCTTTTCTCCACTATGATCTGGAACTTTTTGTTGCACCAATCAAATTTTAGAAGCTAAAAATGATCATGTTTGCTTGTATTTTCCCTGAAACGAGGCGATCCTTTGTATCAAGCTTTTTCCTTGTATGATTGCCAGTCTAATCTATCACCGAACCCATTTTTCTCTATATTTTATCATTAACCAATAAAATCACAGTCTTTTAATCACGTGATCACAAATACTGTGAATTTACTGGTTATTTTTAAATGTGAACAAATCAACTATTGTATGAAATACAAAATCATCCCATGCGTATTGATTGAGAAATAATTAGTCTTTCTGGTTAAAAAGGGTGTAGAATATTTAATGAATTTATCGATTCTTATGCTTAAACTGCTATTTCACAATATTTGTAGTTTAGTAATAGTTTTCTCTTTTGTGGTGTATTGTTTGTCTTTTTTTCAAATTTCCATCTAAATTTCACGAAACTATTCCATTTTCCGTTTACTGGGAAATGTTCCGCTTTCCGCAGAATGCAATTTGTTTGTTTTTTAATTTTTTCATATACAATTAAGAAACTTTTCAGAAACTATTACTGATGAAATTTGGTCAAAAATAGTCTACAATCAAGAAACTTTCACTGGTGGAGCGTTAACCAGGTTTTTTTTAAAAAGACACTTGTGTACGGTATTTTCATTGTGTTAATTTGTTGTTGTTGTTATGTTTGCTATTTTGGGGTTTCTTTTTTGGTGTGTAATTGAAGATAAGTGAAAAACTGGAATAATAGGAATAACAATTTGTTGGCGGGCACTGAAACAAAACATTTAGGTCTATTGACCGAATTGATGTCCAATCAGGCAACAAACGCAGGGAAACAGAAAATTTATGGACGTTTATTTCAAGGGTTATTGGGAACCAAGTACTGCAAAATATTCTCTACACAGTTTTAAGATAATTCAGAAATTTTCAGTCGAAACTAAAGTTGTAAACAAAGTTTTGGAAAGACATACCTGGTTACTAAAAAAGTCTACTTTTGCAGGGCTGCAGCTATAAATCTGCGAGGCTGCAAATTTCAAATTTTGCTCAAAATGATGTCCGAAGGGCAAAACTTAGATATTGAGATATCACCTAGTCATCTGCGATCACATTTACATATCCAAAACTGGACATTAAAATTGCCTTAATTTGCGAGTTTTCAAGTCAATTTAAAGAGACGAAATTCATTTCCAGTCCACGTTTTGACATTAAAACGATCTGCTTGCTCCAAAATAAACTTGGGAGTTTGATCAGTGAATATTTTCAAAGTTTAAACCCGCAAGTCCCCATGAAAGCCAGCATTTTAATTTAATGTCAAAACATGGACTTAAAATAAACGACGTTTCTTCAAATTGATGGTAAATTTCACAGATTAGAGTAATTTTAATTTCAAGTTATGGACAGGTAAACTTGGTCACAGATGACTGGATGATATCACAAACTCTAAGTTTGCCTTTCGAGCATAATTTTTTGTTCAATTTGAGATATTCAGTCTCACAGACTTTGGGTCACAGCTCTGCATATAGTTATATTTTTTAGAGTTTTTTATGGGTCACCCGGTATTACATTTTCAGGCTAGAAATTCTAGAAAAGATTGGTTTTTTCATGCTGTTGTTTATCTTGATTCGAATGTGAACAATGAACAAAGGATAAACAAAAGGACAGTTTGTGAAAGAAACAAAAGATTACGGTTTAACATTACAATATGATTTGAAATTTAAAAGAATAGATTTCACACATCTGAGAGCATTTGATCAAATGAGCATTAACGAAGTGATTTCAAAGCAATTAACCATTCAAGACAAAGCGAATTCTCTCAAGCAGAAAATTAAAATATGGCTTTGTTTGTTTTTATTTTCTGCTTGAGAGAATACGTTTTTTTTTCGAGGGATAATCACTGTGAAACCAGTGTGTCAATTTCACTATTGTTACAAAATCTACTCTTGTTGTTCAGAACTGTTTTGTTTTCGTTTTGCAGAATACTCCCTTGTTTAAAAGATGTGATTAATTGCGACAAAAAATTAATCTTCTGTATTCAAGACTATACAAAAATACTATGTCAGTCTCAAACTTCTTCAACCTGTCGAAAGGCGCTCTTCGATTCCAAGTGAATCACTCAGTAAAGTTCTTCGTTCGGTTTCACTTTTCTTTGCAAGATTTTTTGGGTTTTCTGCGCTGTTGTGCATCCCGTAACATAGATAAATTGTCATTCCTGCAAAAGAAAATGTTTGGTACGGGTTAAGTTGTTATTCGTGAATTAATAGGATATTTTGAAGCAGTGATAATTCTAAGGAAAATTTAAACATTTCGGATCTACATATTGCAAAACAATACTGGTAACTGTAAGAATATCTGTGTATCAAATGAAAAAATTTGAGTGAAAAAACTAATCTGAAAGCTGCAGAAAATTTGAACCTTCTTATTTTGAATAAATTTGAATAAGACGGTCCTGAAGAAAGGTTCCCAATCCCATTTCCCTGTTGAATTTTGCAATAAATCCCAATTACGTTTCTAATTTCTAAAATGGAAGAAGTTAAACAGTTTACCTATAAACATCCATACTCCAAATCGCACCCATGTTATTACAGACAGTTCCATCATCAGGTAGATGTTGACGAACATGGAAAAAAGCGGTAGATACGGAACGAACGGAACTTTGAATGGCAGCGGATTCCGGTTTTGCGGCTGAAGCACTATTACTGTTATGGCACTCACCAGAATAGCCATAAGTACGAAAGCGAGAATTATCATCCAAAAATGCCCTTTCATCATTAGCTTCATACCGAATACAAACAAAGCACTAATTCCGAACATGTCCAGAAACAGAACACAGACACATAAAGACACTAAATGACCGGTCCTCTCGGTCGGTTCTCTTTCTACAGCTCCTATACTCTTGACTGGGGACTCTGCTTTTTCTGCCATCCCCAGCATGCCAGGTTGATAGCGTAGAAGCAACACGCTTGTCGCTACAATTGTGTATGCTTGCAGTGTGCCTATTGACATCATTTCGACGAGGGATGATAACTCGAACAGCATTGCCAATGCTCCCGCCATAGCTCCGGCGATAAAAGTCGAAAAGATAGGCGTCTCCGTTTTTTTGTTCACCCAACTAAACGGCCCGAATATAAGCCCGTCTGTGGACATTGCGTACAGCAATCTTGGAAGCGGAAACATGGCACCGGTCAGACTTGCTGTCAGACCGCACAATGCACCTGCTGATATAATGTACTTTGCCCAAAAAATGCCTCGCTGCTCGAATGCACGCGGCAAAGCGGCATCAATATCTAAATCATGGTACGGTACCATTAATGTTATCACCGCTGCCACGCCAGAGTATCCAACGTAACAGATCGCCAGTGAAAGGACGATAGAAATCGGAATAGCGCGGCTTGGATTTTTCGCCTCTTCGCCGGTTGATGCAATGACGTCAAAGCCAACAAAGGCAAAAAATGCTGTAGCGGAGCCTGAAAGCACACCACTTACACCGAACGGCAAAAAATTGTTTTTCCAGTTCTCTGGATTAGTATGAATACCACCTACGATGACTATGAATATTATCACCGCCATATTAACGAAGGTAATCATTCCTTGAAACCGCGTGGATTTTCTAACACCAGCAGCCAGTATGCCTGCAATGATTAACGTCAGAGCTAAGGCAAACACATCAAGATAATGACTTAACCCCGGCGTATGAAGCTTTCCGAATACATATATAAGTCCTTTACTAACGACATTGCCAACCAGTGAGTTGAAATAAGAGCTCCAAGCTCTTGCTACGGCAGCCGCACCTATCATGTATTCGAGGAATAGATTCCAACCAATTATGAACGCGCACAATTCTCCGACGGTCACATAGCTGTATATATAGGCTGAGCCTGCTTTTGGTACTCTTGCTCCAAATTCCGCATAACAGAGTCCTGATAGCACAGAGGCAATACCGGCTACAAGAAAAGACAATACCACTCCAGGTCCCGCGATGTCTCTCGCTACATCGCCCGTTACGACGTAAACTCCCGCTCCGAGAGTACTTCCAACACCGAGAAATGTCAAATCAAACGTTGTTAGTACGCGCGCAAGCTTAGACTCTTGGACTGACTTTATATCAAATGTTTTCGTGCGTGAAAATCCTTGAAGTGCTGCGCCCATAATTGTTTGCAATTATTGAGTATTCTATTTTGACAAACGTGTAGTTGGTGTTGACCACGGGTGCACGAAAAAGTTCTTTGCTGACCAGAAATTCGTCATTTATCGTCAGTTCTGTTATACATTAATTTTGTGAAAGAAAAAACTGCAATAAATTAAGAAATTAACAACAGTTGCAACTATTTCTTTAGAGTCTTTAGGCTTGCAATGAACTCAAAAAGCGTTTATTTGCACCAACTTGGCTTGTGCATCAATTTACACAAAGTATAGCATGCTTGACAGTCCTAATTCTATTGGATGACACACGTTTTGCTACTCCACGAACATCAACATCAACCATGCAGAAAACAGAACGGGGCCTAGTAAGTTTAACTCTTGAACCTCGCAATATGGCCATACGTTAAAATTCTTGATCCTCGTGACTTACCAGTAAACAGTTCTTAAAAATGATTGCAAAAACTGGTGGATTTTATTCCTTGCCTGCTTAGATTTTGATCTTTCCGTTGGACCGTGTGCTTTTGCTGGTCTTTCGGTCTTCTTTTGGTTTGTTACGATTATTGACAGTTTTTCATTTTTTTATTTCATCTATTAAACACCCACAAAGGGGTCTAGTAGTTTACAATTTATATACAATTAAATATCTTAGGACAAAAATATGTAATTGTGAAAATATTTGTATACAAATTGAGATAAAAATAACAAATATATAAATTTTGCAAGGGCTTTAAAATTTTCAATTCTATTTGGTTTTGTGAGGAGCTTTTTAAATAAATAAATTTTATTAGTATATGAAAGCTGACCAAAGTTTGTATTCTTGATATTAAATTTTGTGAAAAATTCAATTGATGTTAATGTGATAATAAAGTATGATTTGAAAGGAGCTACCCTGGGTACCAGTCTCTGCTACTCTCCTCCGAAGAGTATTTTCCTTCGCAGTGAAATATTATTTATTTTTTACTGATTAACCATGGGCTTTAGGATTAGTATTTTATTCACACTTCGGATTTTTTTCATTCTACTTGTCCTACATTCCGTGTTTTAAATTCGGCCTCAGGGAAACAAGAGGAAAGAGGAGGCGCTATTAATAATATTATGATAACACCTGAACACAATTTGTTATATTTGCTACTTAGACGCCTATTTTGGCGTCCGAATTCCCATGCACATATAGAACATATCACATTAGAAGGAACCTTATGCACATTACTCCTTTTTCATTTTTGATAATATTTTGCTGCTGATACCATTGTGAGGCCCTGTTTCCTCTAAATCTTCAAATTTAAGTAGTAAAAAGCATGACAATGAAAAACAAACGTGAACAATTTGTTCTATGGGGTATTGCAAGCACTATAGGAGGTCATTTTCTAACCAACTGATGGGTGTGACTCAAAAAATTCCTAGTCCCCTAAAAACCCTGCCATGACCCTCCCAAAACAAGGATGCTAGATGAGTCCTTGTTCCTCGAGAAAGCTCTGTTTTCTTTCGGTATCAGTTTGAGCCTCGTATGAGCGCAAAACCAAGAAGGGTAGCAAAGTTGGCTCGTTTCCATATGGAAACGGAAGAGTGTGAACATTGGCACAAAAACAGGATGGAAAGCCTGATAAAACCTAGCAAATTCTCTAAAAATGGACCCCCAAAGATTTTTAAATTTGTCAAATTTTTTTTCCTCTATGGAAAAATTCTCTACTTGGACATTATGAGAAATTATCATAATTAGATTAAATTATATCGTATACCAGATAAATTACTTGACCTTATTAAGTAGTATAGTAACCAGGAAGGGGCCTCTGACTTTGTTTTGCCCCTCCCCCCGATGAATTTAAAGAGCAAATGTGATTTAAAACAATTAATTAATTAGCCCTTTGCTCTCTATTGTTCTGATAACAATAAGCACCCCAATCTGGAACAGCTTCCGACGGCACTTATCCTACAATTTGCCAAAAAAAGAAACACACGATAAACAGCTCAGGATATCATATTTGAAAACATGAAAAGAATTTAACAAAAATGCACGATTTTGCAAGTAAATCACAATACATACTGTAGTTACATATCGTCTTTACTTTATGTAGACTGTACTAATCAACACAGTGCAGGCGTGCAATTAGGATTTTGAGAGGCGATTCCTCGGATGTACTCTTGGGTACCTAATTTAAGGGGGTGGTAATTAACGGGGGGGTTAGAAATTCCTGGAAAATTCAATTAGCAGGAGGGAGGGATCGGACTTATGCAGTCACGTAAATTAATAAAATCAAAACAATATTAGAGATATTTATCACAGTTTTGCTATTTTTCATTGCAGGTATTTTTCCAGCAACGAAATGACAAACCTAAATGTGTAAAAATTAATTGGCGGGAGGGGGGTCATAATAAGAGTGGGTGTGGCAATTAGGCACCCAAGAGTAGTCGGTTAAGGTTCCCGACATTTCTATTTGCGTAAACTCTTTAATAAATCACGCAAAACCTTGTTATTCGTATTTAGAATTATTGCCGTGTATTACACATTATATATTACTCCCAGGGGGGCACACAAGATTTATTCAAATGGGGAGGCCAGTCCAAGAAATTCGTAAGTAAAATCAAACTATAAAACCCCAAAAATATCAAAATCAAACTATTTTTGACCTAAAAATATCTAAAATTTCTGCGATCTACATATTGTAGTTTTGTTTCTTTAGTGTCTGAGATCTTTATTTGTTGAATTTACCTTTGGAATTTTCAATTCATTTGGAAATCGAAAGTCATCTGGCAGAATTTTTGCAGAAAGGTTTTGCATGAAGGGTGGGTTCAAATTATGTTGAGTTTTGTTTACCTCAAGAGGAAGGTATCCAAATCGTCGTATGTGAAGAGTTGTTACGTTTTATTTTGTTAGTAACTCTTTATATGAACTAGTAGTCAAAATCTTGGAGCCTTGATGCCCTTTAATTTATTCAATTTATTACTCTTTTTATTGCATAACATTCATACTAGTGGACAGTAATTAGAATGACATAGAATAAAAGTATTAATTATAATTTTTCTTTCTTTTACATTCATATTTGTGGCTAACCCTGTCTTGCTGCTTTTTGCATAGTGTATTTATGTGTCTATTGTGACACCCAAAAGAGCAGAGTAACTTCATTTGAAATATCAATATTAAGAGCGTCTGTTATTTGAAAAGATTTTAATTCTTCACTGCTTTTTCCAATAAGCATTGACTGGAATTTTTAAAGATTAGCTGTCATCTGAGAACCATTCAAAACAATCAGTGCTATTTTTCTGAATTTGATGATTTATATCTTGTATATCTTTTGCAACAACGGATACTGTGTTGTCGTCTGCAAAGTTGCAGAGTGCTCGGTCTTTTATTACATAGAACAAGTCGTTTACAAAAATTTTGAACAGGATTTGACCAGCATTATACTTATGTAGTTATCATGAAGAAAAGAGTCCAACTTTGAATTAGCCCCCACCTAAAAAAGGTTTAAAATCAATTAGCCCCCGAGTTTTAACCCTCGAAATTCTCATTTTACTGAGCCTGATAATTGACATTTTATTTCGTTTATATATTATATTTTATTTCGTTCGTTTACTTCGTTTATTTTGAATTCTGTTTATATACATGTATGTTGTTCTTTGCAATGTTTATTTATTCCACAGTATCTATATTTATGTAGTTATCCTGTAGAAAAGAGTCCCACTTCGAATTAGCCCCCCCCCCCCGAAAAAAAATCAATTAGCACCCGAGGCTAATTTGAGGATTCACGGTAGAGCCCTCACAAGCAGGCGCGGATCCAGAGAAAATATTGAGTGAGTTACTAAAGTTCATCACGCCGGAGGATTAGCAAAGCCCTTTTTAAGCAAGAGTAACGTCCTTTTGAGGTTCTATGCCCTTCCAAGAAATGAAAAATTTAAGTTTTCAATGCTTGTTGTAAACTAATAAATATTTGTTGTCAATTTTATCTTTAAATTTCCTTTCAACTCCATTTGTAAGTTTCCTTTTATTTTACGTAAACAAATCCAATTTAAACT
>JAYJMH010065646.1:0-34368 GCA_036873815.1 Phacellophora camtschatica | reverse complement strand
AATCTCTCTTTGTCCATGTGCTCTCAAGCTTTTGAAATTTGATCAACGTTTTTCAGTGTTTTCGAGATTTTGTGAGAAATGTTGTGAAAGTCGCTTATAACGGAAGAACAAGCGTCGAACAAATCGCCAAAATTTGTTTTTAACTAGTTTAGTCTTTTTTACGTGAATATCAACTATAATCACTGTAATCCGTGCAGTACACGATTTTTGGTAGCTCGTCAAAGATGTTCCGCGTTTTTTGGCGCACCCGGTGTAATATTACAAAAAAGCAAAACTGTATATATGATATCATTAAAATAAAACTCACCAAATTCTCGAAAAACTCTGAATACTGTATTCTTCCATCATTATTACCATCACACGTGGTCCAAAGTCTAGAGAAAAAGCATGAAATTTACATGGTGCCCTGGGGCTTCGGAGTATATTTCGCATTGGGGGGCTATGGCGAATTTTTAGGAGCATATTTTGGATTTAGGGGGGCAATAACGAAATTCCTTAAAACCTTATGTTTGCAAAATATTAGGGGAGCTAAAGCCCTCCGAGCCACCCTTCTCCGCGGTACCCTGGATACCCATGAGTACCCTGTGATGCAAAGCGCAAAGCCTCGTAAATAAAAGGCCTATAATAAAGAAAGAAAGAAAGAACTCTTTCCTTTCATGTTTATTATATTATATTTTTAGTACGTAGTAGGTAGCAGAATGATGTACCCGCAGAGGTCGTTGATAGATCATAGGCGAGATGTTGACACACATAATCTCTAGGCATATGGCAAATATTATTCGTTTTAAAAATACACAATTCAAAGTAACTTTTTAAGAACGAAATGTGCAACTGCTATTTGTAATTTATCAAGAGATGAATATCTCCACAACGATCGAACACTGCACAACTATCATCTTTACTGCAAGCCCCAACAACCTTTGCAAATTTAAAAATAGCTGTGAATTGAAAAATCATGGCAGTGCAAAGAAGGAAAAATTACAAGGAAGGCAGGATGTAGGCAAGATAACCTATCCATAAAAACAAACACTGCGATTCCTTTAACCCATGATAACACAGAATAGCGAACATTGAAAAAAATCGTGAAAAATAAGTGTGAAACGAGAAGATTTGCTACACGCCTAGTTCTTATTCGCGTCAAGGCGAGTTGCTATGTTTAATGCTTGCCTTCGCAAAAATTACATAGGGAAGAGCAAGAGACTTCTTCTCTCATTTTCCATCCTCACAGAAGTATCAAATAATTTTTTTCGCTTAAGCACTGATCTTGAAAATAATCTAGGAAGCCGTGGTATGATAGAAAACTTACTGTTCAAAGTGATCCTCGGTAATTGGCAAGTTGTATCTGTAAATCAAATTCCGCAGCTCACTTTGCGAAATGAAACCGTCGTTATTTTCATCAACTTGAATAAAAGCTTTTCCAATTGTTTTCCAGTTATCCATGATTTTATCGCGTAGAATCTCCTCTGCCTACGATTAGAAAATCTGAACTTATCAAAAACAATGGTCGGGGCAACAAGAAAAACACACATTGAAACCATAACAAAAAAGCTAATATTTGGAAAAACTAAAAAAAATCAGGAAAATTAATAAACCAGACAAAAGTGAAACAATGGTTGGGGAAAAAATTAATATTTAAAAGAACGAAAAAATAAATAAACGAGAAGCAAATGAAATTGTGATATTGTATTACATATTTCCTTTTTTAAATCCAGAGTGTGACGATTATTTATCTTAAAATCAGATTCTGCCGGAAAAGCCAAAATCCAAGAATCCGGTCAAAATGTCAACAAAATCCGAAATTCCAAGCATCAAAAAGTAAAGAAGAATAACAATGTGTAATTCACGGATGTTCCAGAAGGATTAATAAGTCAAACCTTCATACTGAAATAAATTTTGTTTTAAAAATTTTGAGGCAATAGACCGAAGCAAATTCATTATTTACGACTCGAAGTCAATGACAATTATCTGTTGTTATCTACCATCATATACTCTCAGATTTGTCTATCTTGGTCAGAGTCCAGAAAAGTGATCAACCTTCCTCCCAAGCCTAAAGTTTGATCATTAGAAAACTTCCTCGTTTAAAAATTTTAATAAGCGTGGTTTGGGTCAGGCATGTAAGTTTCACTTGTTCTCTTCCACCTTCCTCCGGTCAGTTATTTTGCGACAGTAATGTTTTCCTGGCTTTGATATTTGTGCAAAAACAATTCAGATTTTTGCAAGAATTTAAATTTATTGCTGAAAAAAAATTCATTTCCAGGATGATCAAGTTTTCTTGCTATTTGTCTTCTACTTGCAATAAACAATCGCCTTCTTCCTTCTATTTAACTTTGTAAAATCGCCAAACAAAAATGAAAACAATTAATATCTAGCATGTATGTCCAGCAACGTTTGTCCATCGTTTGAAATTACAGTAGAAACCCGCACAAAGGAACCCATGAATATATTGGCTTCAGAGTCAGGATGACATTACGGAAGAAGAAGGTTGAAGAAAACAAAGGAAAATTATTTGCCACACCCAAACCACGCCCATTTTGCATTGTTTAACGAAGAAGGTTTTGAAGAAGATCAAATTTTACGCTCGGAGAAAGGTTGATCACTTTTCTGGACTCTGGTTGATTCTTTGTTTTGTATTTTGTATTTATATTCGTTTCTTTTGTCGTAAGCCTGACTCCAAAAAATTATAAGAACCTGAAGAAGGAAAATTTTTACAGACGAAATTAACTTCAAAAGAACAAAGATTGATGGGAGAACTAGTACATGTTGCAAGTGTCAAATCTTTGTAGTAATGTAGTTCACTCACTAATCCTCTATCCCCCAGTTACGTTTACCAAGGGTGTAAAATAAAAGCAAGGGTCCTAAGCAAGAGCCTTGTGGTACACCTATTTTTATTTTTTCAGTTTCGAAATCTACACCATCAACTCGACGAAAGTGCTCTCGGCTAGACGAACACAACATACAGTAAAACCCCGCAAACAAAAACATGAAAATGAAGAACCAGCTATACTGAAATTCAGTCATGAAAAAATTGAAAATGTACTTTTCCAGACTGAAATTTGCAAAATTTTCCTTGACTGAAATCACAGGCTATTGGAGTAATACTGATAAGAACTTAAATTAAAAACACAAAATATGCCACCTAAATTTGCACCTAAATTGTATAGCTTTAAAATAAGAAAATACTGCACATTGAATGCTCAAAGTTAGGTTCTTCTTTGCGGGGTTTTACTGTATACACGTATAGGTTATTATGTGCAGATTTTCACTGTACCAATGCTCACCGTTTGGGTGCTCATAGATGAAATTGTCTTTGTTTTGTTTATTTTTCGCCGCCCATTGAGCCAAGGATGAGCGCCCTGTTGAAATAAAATAAACTGTTTAAAATATTTTTTTCATAACGGGTATGAGTGTCCCAAAACAACCTGAGGGTGTCCCAAAACAACCTTAGGGTGTCCCAAAACAACCTGACATTAATTTCGCAACTTTCTTGCAAAAACTTGAGTACAAAGCTCCATGTGACTACCGCCAATAGAAAAATAGTATGAGCGGAGAATTGCTGACAGTCGACAGTTTGAAAAAGCAAAAACAGAGCAGTTTGTCACTAAAGAGTAGTTAGGCCTTGCATCCTTTTAGAGTTACACCTTTTAAATTATTGTGTGATCAGCAAACAAAACCTTAACATCATCTGTCTAGTTATTGCTTCCTCAAAAATCATTGAAAACGTTATTGACTGTGAGCTGTTCCTATCAAAACTGTGAAAGTGAAGTAGTTCCTTCAAATCTTGAACTGTGCGAAATTCAAAGAATTCTTGAACTTTCAAACAAACGGAAAAATTCAAATCTATCCACTGCTACATTTGCGTTTACGATCAACGAGGTTTGAGATAGTTCATTTAGTTATCAGGCTATTTATTGCTAGTAATCACAATGAGTTTTGCATTCTCACGTTTGCAATAAAGTTGCAAAGCCAATGTAACATTTGCGAAATATTTAACAACTTTTCCTAATAGCAAATATGCGCAGGGTACCAAATACGCGCTGGCCAGAAGTACACTTAAATTTACTCTAGAGTACCTTTTCCTGTGAGTGTATACCAGTAAAACAATAGAAAAAATAATAACATTCTAGAAATATGAACAAAAGGACAATTAAACTCTCTAACTACCAATAGAAAAAGCAACATAATTGCTAGCTAACAATAAGAACAATGGCAAAATAATAAAAATGTTCACATAAAACCAAAGAAACAATAAAACTCTCTGTCTACGTATAGAAAAATCAACATGTTTTCAAACTAACAAGAAGAAAAAGTGACATATTACATTTCTAATAATAGAAAGTAACGCAATTCTCCCTACCTCTCCCTCTCTTTTTTCAAATGTATCAAGGAAATCGTGGTACGAAATATACCCCTTGCCTTCTGGGTCCACTCTGTACATCAGTTGTTTGAACTGTTCGTCTGATATTTTGAATGGAAATGAATCGAGAATCTTGCGAAATTCCTTCCTTTTCACACGGCCATCTTTATCCTATCAATGCAAACAAAGATATGTTAGACTAACGTTAAGTCATAATACATAGAATCTTCAATAACTCACCATTCTGAGCTGTCATATCCTTTTCGCTTGTTCGACCTTTTGTCCCTTTGCCCTTTTGTCAAGTCCTTTGGTCCGCTTGTCCGACCTAGCAACAGTTGCTACGTAAACGAGAATTTGATGCAGCTCAGAATGGGGAATTGTTTTCACTGAGCACAAAAAGAGTAAGCTTTTCTGCATGAAACTAAATTGTGGATCCAAATTTTGAGATATTGCATTTTGGATTCTTTAAGGATTACTTGGTAGTTTTAGCAAACAAGGTCTAAAATTTTAAGTTGAAGCCTCTTACATCAACGTAAAAACCAAAATCATCAAAACCATAAGGCTCCTCCATAACAGCTTTGCAAACGTGGGAAAAAATGTTTAGACAGCAAATGGTATTTAAAAGATTAATCATACTCACATCGTCAAAAACTAAAAATGCTCGTTTGATTGAGGAGTAGCTGTTAATAACGTGATTACGTAACAATATCCAAAGTTCTTTCATTCCCATCGGAGACTCTGCTTCTCTTATAGGATTCACTCTGGAAAAAATAGCTTTTGCGTTAAAGGACATGCAGCTAAAGACACTAACCATAAGTATTAACTTCATACATATATCTTTGAAGTCTATATATTGAAGTATCAAAATTCAAAATCAGCGGCAAACTATGTTATTTCTTTTAATATGCAATTTGATATTTAATAAATCACAAAAAATTCAAAATACATCTCTATCTTCGTGAGCGAGGAAACAAGGAAATCAGCTCGCTGTTTTTCCAAGCAAAGATAAAAATTACGTAATGTGGTGTGGTCACACTAGTGTGTTAATCTGGACAAAGAATTCAAAGTCAAATTAAATTGATATCAATTAGAAACATGATAAATCCATGTAAAATATATCGTTTCAAACCACGAGTCAAGTTTGAGTCGAACTAGACTAAATTTTATAATGCTCTGTGAGATGATCGTTGTCAATGTTCTATAGCCAACTAAATTAAGTACAAGTTAAGTTTAACGTTTGAACATAAGACGAAATTTGGTAAGGTCTGTGAAAGACTCAACATCAATTGAATTTGATTCGACGGAAGTGTGACGTTAGAAAAAATGCGATAGACTCAACATCAATTTAATTTGATTCCACGGAAGTGTGATGTTAGAAGTAATGCTAAGAGAAAATTACCAGTGACATCAGAATCAAATCTTTTTTTACCAAAATATACGATGATTAAATGTCACCAAAGGTAAAATAGAAGTAATATATTTATTGGTAATATATTTCTTACTTGTGACTTGGTTTGATTGGAATTGTTTGTCCATTCCCGCCATCGTCTTTGTGCTTGAACTTGTCAAGAAAATGCTCATATGGAATCTTGTGTGATGCCCGTAATCCGCACCTTAAAATACAAAGGCAAATAAATTGACTGAGCTGTAAGTTCGTTTATTTTTTTTTTCAATTTTGTAAATCCCGTCGCAAAATTTGTATCACGTGATAATAAATTCTACAAATTTATTGGCTAATTATTTCCTTAAAAAAATACGTAGCAAAAAAGCACCACTCGAACAATGAGTGGTTTATTCAATAACTTTCTGAAGTCCGTAACACTTTCAACCCGGGAAATAGCAGTATATTTCATTATATCATTTTTCATAATAATATTTGTAATATTTCTATATTTTTCATACAGTAATATTTCTCATCCAATAATATTACTAGTAATTGTAATATCTCTCACTGGACATTACCATCCTAAAGAAAAGGCTACAATACTATTATCCAGAAAACGATTTAGGAAAAGCCATAATGTTAGGGAAGTCAGTAGCAAAAGAAAACGGAGAATACCAAAGATAAGATGACTGGAAGTGATGAATGATGATACTGGGAGGTCACTGCAAGAATCAAAGGAACTGGTATATAACAGGGATGGCTGGAGAAAATTTGTTCAAAGGGTCATTGAATACGACTTGATGGAACTTTAAATCAATTTAAGATATTTCAACATGAGTTTATCTTTTGAATTAAGTACATTCTTTATATTCTACCCCCTGCAAAATTAAACTTAGATAGGATTTGCCTGTCAAGTCAAAATAAAACCGGGCGTGAAAGGGTCAACACATTTGAGCTTAAAGAATCAAATGTAAGAATCGTAAAGAGTTACCTTTCCATAAGTTGGGCGAAAATTTGATCTGACATTGGAAATACAAAATTAACAATGGCTCGTTTCAGTTCATCCAAAGTTATGTAACCGTCACGCTTCTTGTCAAATGCGATAAACGCTCTTTTTAAATCAGAATGTTTCGTTACCATCTGAAAATAAACAAAAAACTATTGATTAAGATCACGGTTGAAAGTTTAAAAGACGGACAAACAATGAAGCGGACAGCGGATAATTACTGTTACATCGTTTCTTGCAAAGGTCAGTTGTTACCTCCCTAGAGCGGACACTTCATTAGTACAGAGTAATCTCTATAAGAAGAAATATTTTTAATTGACGTACAAGGAGATTTAAACCTGGAAATTAACTGGAATTTGAACTCATAAACTATTTTAAACGGACACTTATCGTTGCACCAATGGTGTGCGCTTTGTAGAGATTCCGTGGAAAATACTGGATAAATAAATGGTGTGGAAAATATCGAGCTTTGCCAAGAATTTCGTCAGCAGAGAACGCTCCTCCTTGGAAAGGTATCTGATGTTCTGACCAGACTAGAAATCAATATTACTGATTTATCTCAGGGTGCAGTTCTAAATATTTTACTGTACACTATGGATACACTAGGCTCCTGCCCCTGAAACAGGCATGTTATTTCGGCAACCTCAGACTACATATTTGCTTTTGTTTTAAATTATTCTGGGTCGTGTAGTCTTTTTTATGTTTAAATGTTAGCTGCAGGAAAGATACCAACAACACATCTAGCTACCAAGCCCAAGCAGCAAGCAAGGATAAAAAGACAAACAAAAATGGCGGAGAAAAGACAAAAGTAAAGCCTAGTTTTCACGAACATAATGGCGGTTCAGTTTTCCGGGTGTACTGATTTTTATCCCGGCCAGACCATGAGAAAATATTTAAGCAGCGTGATAAATATTTAATACAGCGTGGGAAATTTTATTGATCGGGTTACAACAAAAAAAATTAACGCCTGCAACTGTAATACACGCTCACAATAGAAACACGAGCCTGCAATGAAATTATAAGTTTGCAATGAAAATATACGTTTGCAGTGGAAATATACGCTTGCAGTGGAAATATACACTTGTATTGGAAATATGAGGTTGTAATGGTAATATACACAAGCAATATAAATATAATGATTAGACCTAATAAGGTCAAAACACTGCACTGTGTCGGCAGATTGAGTATTACGCTCTTTCACTTCGGTGAAGTTAAGCACTCTTTAGAGATAACCGTGGTGACATTTTGCAACTATGCTATGCTCACTGCTAGTAGTTTGAGCGATTGTTCCACATGAATATCCAGACACCTCTGAGCTGGACTAATGAGACCTAAAGATAAGGTCGAAATACTGTGTCTGCAAGTAAAGCAGCATAAATATAATACCAACAATATTCTCTGCAATATTGTCTGCATATTTTCTGCATAATAAAAACACAGTTCAACCATTCAAATTTGATATCAAATCAAATCAAATAGAACTTTTTGATAATGAATCAACAAAGACTATTAATGAAACCGCATTTTAAACCTAATAACTCAAGAAAGAATGTGTGATTACCTTTTCTCTGAATCTCCTTTCTATTTGCGCCAATGAAAGTCCTTCAAGATTTTCCGGAGTAATCCCGTTCTGAAAACTTCGATTGGATTCTCTGCTATTGGAAAGGCGGTCCAGTAACACTGTAAAACAAAGAAAAATTATTAGAGGGTGGTAAAAGGGGGATCAAGGTCACGAATCAAGGGAATAAAAATGTTTAATTTCACGTTTCAAATCTAAAAAATATAGCTTTTTCTCGTTTCACGTGGAAACATTTTGGTCCATTCACGTTTCACGGACTGTCTTTGGCTGGCGTTTTCACGATTCACGTGAAAAAGAAAACTAATCTTGTTTCACAGAATACCCTTTACCGCCCTCTATTTAAGCCTTTCAATTGTAAAGATAAAAGGGAACACTTATGAGGTAGAGCGTTTTGCCAGACATTACAAGGCAGACATTACTAATGCAGACATCTGTCAGACACTGACTTGACGTAGCTACAGACTCAAGTCTTCACGAGGCTCATAGACTGTTCAAACAAACTGGAATCAGTTCGCTGATGATGATCCTAGCCAGGGTCTAATCGTCCTTTTCAATTTCCAGGGTCTAATAGTCATGCTACAAGTCTACGTCGTTTAAGTTTTAATTCTAATTTATTTTAAGTTCATCCCGTTTTATGTCGTAACCGATCGCGTCTCAACCGATTTAGTCTAACTGTTTACGTCAGTATATATTACAGGAAATCTGATTTTGTCTTTTCCACTACATACTGCATATGTTAAGACCATGCTATTATTTATCGCCGTCCTCGCACATAAGTTCATCAGTTGCGATTTCCCTATAATGTTCCAAACTAGAAACACAAATTGTTTCCAACTTTAAAATCGCTCTGCTAAACAATCTATCTTACGAATTTTCAATGCGTATTGTGTTTTTCGAAAATCCTTTGCGCAATATCCTTTACTATTTTTTCGACGACAGAATCCCCAATTGCGACAATTCTTGCGATGGCAAAACCTTGTAACGTAAGAATCCCGATTATTACAAATTTTATAACATCAGAAATCCATGATAGATTCTTACAAATCTTACTAGTTCAGAAGTCCCTGGTAGATTGTTAAGATTCATAGAACTCAAGAGTTCAAGTTCCCGATTGTTATAAATCTTACAATGACAGAATCCCCGATTGTTAAGATTCTTGAAACTAAAGAATCCCCCACTGGTACGATTCTAACAACGACAGAATTCCTGAAGATTGCTGCGATTCTTACTAATACTATGGAAGAGTTCCTTTTTGCTACGATTCTTCCAATTCTTACTACGAAATGAAAACTTAGCTGACAAGATTGGAATACATACATGACCGTGGTGAAGATGCATCAAAAGACAAATCTGTTGAAGATATTTCCGATTTAAATAACGGCGAAGTATCTACATGAAGACGAGCGTTTGATCCTTCATCAGAAATTTTGCGAATCGGAGGAATAACGGTATATTTCGATGACCCAGCACTCCAACTTAAACTGGTTTTGTTCCTTCTGCTCTTGAAGCTTTGCTTGTAACTTGTTTGATAAAAATCCTTCATAGAATCCAAAGAGTGATTCAAATTTAGAATATTACGCTCAGAATGTCGTCTTTTGGTTTTGCTCTTGGGTTTTGAGCTCTTTAAAGAAGACATTGTGAAGAAGATGTGTTTATGAAGTAATATTCGTGAAATAATTGCATTTATACTAAATAATACTGTCTTCCATATGCAATCTTTCTTTCTCAAATAAATTGCGCTGAGATATTCAAGCTAACTGGCGAATAAAATGCATTTGCCAACAAGCACACAATCATGCTATGCTAATCTCTCAATGTAACGAATGGTTGTATCTGTATCAACGCATGCCATGCGTATTTTTGTCATAAAAGATAGTCTTCTCGAAACACATTTAACTTCTTGGTGAACTAAAACGGCAAACTCAAATATGCACGTTACTCAGTCAAAAAAGCTTCAGAAGTAATAATAACATGTAAATAAATTTAGTTTCATTCTTGCATCATGTAGCATGCATTGAATTAGTCTAGTCTATATCATGCATCAATTTTCCACAAAATAACTGCTTGCTTCTTATCAATTTTCAAAAGTAGAAAATCTGATATTTCCAAGATAGCAAACCAAATTTAATTAACAGCAAAATCTAAACAACCACAAAGCAAAAAATCGTAAATGAATCTCTCAGAACTAAATACTCTTTCTTGCATGTTAAACGATTCGCGTTGTTACTGTGGTCTTTTGTTTAGAATATAAAGCAGAAGATATTACTCGCATATCTTCTCAGTGCGCGAACAGCTTTAACAGTCTTCAGCATGGAAATTTAACATTCAAAATCAAACCCACACATGAAAAATATAAAAGAACACAGTTCTTGCATTTATTGCACGTGTAAATCCAAAAGCTTGGTTGTATCAAGAATCAAGAGCAAAAACAGTCACTTTCATTCGCGCAACAATGTTAATCATCATCTTTAGAAACAAATTCATCATCCTTCAGTGATACAAAGAGGCAAACAATAAAATCCTTGTTTTTCAATTCTTTTCAAACAATTTTTCCACCTCTGTGATACAAAGAAACGAACAACGAAATCGTTGTTAATCCTTGTGTTTCAATTCTTTTTAAACACTTTTTCAACCTCACTAATACAAAGAAGCGAACAACAAATTGTAAACAGTTGCCACGGCAATTAACAACATAAAATAAACATTGTAGTTATGAGATTTCCAATGACTATCAGCAGAAACTTGGCAACGTGTTGACTCGACGCTTCAAATGAATACTTTGTGGAAAAAGCAGCCAGCAAAGATTTACAAAGGTGTGAAGATTTTTTCACTAAAAGCTCCCAGAAGACCTAATGAAATTCAATGTCTATTGTTTTGTCATTATTGTGTGTTGTACTGTCCTTAACATGTTATTCGATAATTTTACCACTTGGTACAAAACGATATTTGTCATGTGTTAAAATTCGGCGTTTGATGAAGTACAAAACAACAAATCGGCCAGTTTTAAATAAATCCCAGTATTCTTCAGTGGGTTTATTAATAAAATATGATCATCAGCAAAAAAAATTTCTGCAAGTTGAAAATCGGCGTTTGATGAAGTACAAACCAACAAGTCAGCCAGCTATATATGAAGGCATAGATGAAGGCCAGTGTTATTCAGTAAAACTTGCCATTGGGTTCATTAATAAAATATGATATTTGTCATCAGCAATAATTTTTTTCTGCAAGTTGAAAATCAGCGTTTGAAGTCAGCCAGTCCTATATAAAGGCAAGTACATATTATTCAGTGAAAGTTGCCATCGGGTTCATCAATAAAATATGATATTTGTCATATCGCAACAATTTTTCGCAACAAGTCAGCGAAGTGGTCTGATGTTTAATTTAAACCATAACTCAGACATTTGTTATGTTGCTTCATACATGAAAAACCAGATATTAATCATCTTCAGTGCATACTGATATTTAATTTCAATTTGGCAGGCCTACTTCATCACAACTGATACTGGTATGCGCTGCCTTTCTCTGCAGCAACAAATTGATGTCTTTCCTTTGGCCTTCAATTCAAAGTTATTCTTGCAAAAACAACTCAGTCTTCGTGGTATATTTGTAAATAACTTTTTAATTTAAACAACTTCTCATTTTAAACATGAAATATGTCTTACGACGACGATGCCTTTACCAAAGCTAACATTGGTTGAAATTGCAAAACCTCCCACACGGAAAACAGATTCAATATCTCTGTTCAAAATTTATCTCAAAGAAAAACATTATTTTAATTCCACATGCATTTTTTGATGCAATCAATATTTTCGCGAATATCCTCAGCGAAATTCAAACAGATTTTTGACAGATTAAGAGAAGCAAAGAACTGTTTTGAAAATGGTCTCAAAATCAAAACAATACTGAACAGCCAGCTGCAAACTTATTCTTTCAAACCAGAGTAGATTAAAAAAAAATTACTTGAAAGCGGCAAACTTAGCAGAAATAATCATACCTCACTCACACAATACGAAAGAAGCAGAAAAAGTGTTTAATTTCAGGTCAACAAGAATTGTCAATTCTTCTTCGCTTTTTTAAAATTTATATTATTCTATTTATTTTCGGTGATTGTTATTTTTATATAAACTCGAATGATATTTACGTCAAAATATCATGTAATATATATGGGTTTCATGGACACCAATGATGATATAGGTATTTATATAATATAAACTATATGTTACATAAAATGTATGTTATATTTAATTATTATTATAGGCCTTGTAAAATAATAAGTACATTAATATACATACAACGACATTATATACATAATAAATAATGATTATAATAGGTATATGACAATATTAATAAATATGTAATATTAAATAATAAATTGCAATATTATATTGTTAGATTGTGTTCTAACATTACATCGCATCATATTTATTTTTAACAAAAAACTGTAGTTCATGCTTCATGCTTGTTTAAAATTACTTTTCTAAATCTAATGTAAACAAAAAAATATACTTTTTTCTTAATTGAATGCAAAAGTTACTTTTTTTAATTGAATAAAAACAAAAAATAAACAATTTTTAAATTAAGTTAGAACAATACTTTTATAAATTCAAGAATGCTAGCAAAAAGATACTCTGTAAAAATGAGTGTCAACAAAGAAATTACTCTTCAAATTGAGTGTACTTTTAAATTGACTGCAAACAATACTAATAAATTTATAAATTGAAAAATGCTAGCAAAAATAAATTTTTTTAATTGAGTGAGTTGATGAGTGCTAACAAAAACTTTTTTCAAATTACTTTTTTAAATTAAATGAAAACAAAAAAAGTACTTTTTTAAATTAAATGAAAACAAAAAAAGTACTTTTTAAATTGAGTGCAAAAAAAATACTTTTTTAAATTGAAAGCAAACAAAAAATACTTTTCAAGTGAGTGCAAAGAAGAAAAAAAAATGTTATAAATTGAGTGCAAACAAAAACGGGGCTCAGCCGGGAATCGAACCCGGAGCCTCTCGCACCCAAAGCGAGAATCATACCCTTAGACCACTGAGCCAACCTGTTTACTAATTGAATTAAAAACATCTCATCACAACAACACTCCATTGGCAAAACTCAGTAATAAGACATAGTCTCGTTTCGTACCTGTAAACCTGTAAGGGCAAGATCTCAACGCGGCATCCATCATTTGACACACTTTTTTATAAAAACACAAAACCAGGCTCGAATTGTCAAAAAAATAAAAAAAAACAAATTAAGAACATGTTCAGCCTCATATCCAACATTTCCAAAAATTTAACACCGCATTTTAGTATTATGGAATTATTTTCGGTGATTGTTACTTTTATACAAATTACTTAAACTATACAAACACGAATGATGCTAAACACGAATGCTCCCTATGTGTTGTTGAAGCAAAGCAGGAGAAACTGGTCAAGTCGTCAATTGGGATAAAATTACAGAAGAATCATCCGTGCAAAAATAAGAACAATTTGAGAACATTTCAGCCTCAAATTCTTAGAAACTTCAGCGCATCGAGCCTCGACAAAAATTATCTAGTTCTCATAAAAAAGAGCGCATTTCACTTGACAAAAATAATGAAAATTTTCGTGAATTCTGGTTGAAAAATGTTAAGTCGAACGGGGAAGAAAAATGAAAAATAATAACTAACTCCCTGCTGGGAGAAATAATGAATTGAACTGAAATCTTTCTTTCGTGTTACATTTTATACCCTTGATACTGTGATGTTTTTGCTATTGAAATCCAGAACATGCAAATTTGAACAGAGGCGAATTTTGTAACAATAGTACAATTGACACACTAGTTTCAGAGCGGTTATCCCTTGAGGACAAAGCAAAACTCTCTCAACTGGAAAACGAAAACAAACAATGTTGCGGACCAGTGGGTTAATTTCATTATTGTAACAAAATTCGCCTCTGTTTGCAAAGTTGTATTTTTACGTTTTCTGTAAATAACTAACACGCAAGCTTTGAAGCTTTGCATTGATCAGGGAATAGTATAAAAGTGGCTCATGATATCTATAAGTATTTCGCCTGAAAGAATGACAAAATTAGTAGTTTTTGTGAGCTATGTCTCTGAAAAGATACAACGTGATGCTCGAAAAATACAGCATGGTCGCCGTTGTCAATCTTAAGCTCCCTATTATTGAGAATGTGACACCCCCTACAGCCCAAGTAGCGACGCCCCTTAATAAATTAAATCCGAACGTGAATAGGTTTTGGAACGTGAAAACTTACTGGTGTGTGAATGCGGTGATCTTTGTCTTTGATCGTGTAATTTTGGTTCAACACCGAGTTTGTTCAGAAAATCCATGTATTCTATTGACTGCTGTTTGTGTGCGACGATGTATTTCTGAATCAACCTAAAATATCAAATATTAACTGTCAATAATTAAATGTTGTTTAACGATTTTTGTCACAAATTTTCGATTTTATTTCGATTTTCAATTTTCAACCTTTAAGCATCATATCTCGGGAACTAAAAGAGATATCGAGAAACGGGAAAAACTTTTACACTTTTTACACTTCCCATTGGTTCCATTTTCGAGTTCCTACAGGAAGTGCCTCAAAAACAATCTATATATATTTTTATGCAATATTATGAAAAATGTGTCATATTTTACCTCCTAGATATCAGGTATATTTTAACTAATTTCGAGTTCTGACTTCTCTGACTAGTTCTTACTATTCTGAAAAGTTCCGACTTCTCGGAAAAGTTGCAAATTTAATCCATTAATTTTTTTTCTCAATTCAAAACAAGACCTTCGACAAAAACATGGAACTCGCCAGAAGCAACATCAAAAACTCCGAGCAAAAAAAAAACAACACAAAACAAGGTGTTTTTCATATTTTCATATTTTAAATATTTAGGAAGGGTATATCCTTCATTTACAGTTGTAATTGATTTACAAGGAGCCCTCCGCTAAACTACTTACAATATTAAAGTTTAAAAATCAAATATTAAGAAAGTTAACCTAATTTACAATTTATAAAAATGTTAAAACTTAAAGTAAAATTTACTCAAAGGTGATAAAAATGTTAAAATATAAAATAAAATTTAATCTAATGCATTAAATAATAATAAAAAAAACATTTCCACCCTAAATATTTTGTTTAGAAATAGTTGTGTTTGTCAGTAAAATTAAAACACACACAAAACTCGTCAGAGAAGAACCTGTCACAAAAGTAGGAACTCGTCAGAGAAGCCAGAACTCGGAAGTCGTCAAATATAACTGATATCCAGGGGGTAAAATAAAATAACCTGTTTTCTAATATTGCATAAAAATATGTGGAAATAGCTTTTGAAACTACTGCTGAACGCAAGTCATCAAGTAGGAACTCGGAATGCGGAGCACGGAAGTTGGAGCTCGGAAGTGGCAAAAATGAGCCATCGTAGATTTTTACTTTAACGAACATATTTACGAAAAAATAAAATTACAAGAAAGTGCCGCCATAAAATTTCATTCTTAATTTCAAACTGTTATGAAAATTCTTCAAAGAACAATAAAAAATTATATATTACCTATTAAAGTGAGTGTCATGAATCTTGAAACAACAACTGTCAAGGATCCTCTTGAGCTCGTTCCTTTGCACATGGCCGTCTCTGTTGTAATCAAACAATCGCACGGCTTTCATGAAACTTGCAAACTGTGCTGTTAGCTGTAAGATAATGGTGCATAGTTAATATTATAGTTAGTCAAATCGTTGCAGTATTAACCATAAAAAGTTTATGCAATATTCTGGCATTTTCTCGTGTTTACAAATGTAACAAAAACAGATGAAAAGTCCAGTTGCGTAAGTTTTTTTTAGCTTCGAAATCAAGGCATAGCAGACCATTCCAATATTTAACGATAACGACCAATGGCTTTTTCCCACACAATTATTTACAGTGTGTAATAGGATCTCTATATAATAAGTACTGATTCCATGAAAAATGATAATAATTATCTTCTTTAAAGCCCCTCACTGCCAACGTTATCGAAATAGTATGATGTAGTCACGAAAACCTTTCTTTGAATTTTATTTCTTTTTTTATTCCAAGCATAAAATATCAATTTTTATGTCTGTAATTGTGAACAGAATAAACCATGAGCCTAATTGTACAAAATTAATTGAGAGTTATGTTTTTCTAAAAAAATTATATCAAATTGAAACAGACTGACAGGAGTTGACAAAAGTAAACTTTGAACGAGTAAAATAAACATCTACAGAGGTTAGAAAGTAAAGAGGCGGGTGTAGCTCAAGTAATAGTGACTTTCTGACCCAGTGAAATAAATTTAAAAAGGATAAATCAATACATAATAAGATATTCATAGCGAGGATGGACACGAGGTCACCGAGTCCTAACTACAGACACCACTGATAACGTTCCAAGAAATATTAAATGGTGAAAAATCCTTTATTGCGTGTGTAATTTCGAATACAGTTGATAATAAAATGTTAAGTTATAAATGTAAAGTTACATGAATATTGAAGCAGAAATAAACGGACGTATCGGGTTTGACCCGTTCTCAAGTAATAAAAAGAATGGAAGAATCGCTATAAAATAAAGAATAGAATGTAGCTTACGATAGATCAAATGAAAGTACAGTAAAAACTGAAAATTGATTAAAAAGTGTTAATTTGATTGACAGAAATCCTTTCAGATAATAGAGGAGCATTGCTATGGCTTTTCAATCACAGTATTGGCAGCATACATATGCCCAACTCTACCAAACTACCCAACTCTACCAAAATACACATATGCCCAACTCTACCAAACTGGCCAAAATATCAAGAAACTGTACCGGCTGATTTTCAAAAATTTGGTTCTTAATGGTGGGTTCTTACTGTACTGCAGATGTGGCTGCTGTTTTATTTACATAATCAATCGAACCATTCTAGAAGTTTTGATAAAAGAAAATGTTACTTCGAAAATGATTCTGTTTGCAAAAGTGGTTTCATTTGGGTTTCCACATAATAACAAATGAAATAGTTCTTTTCGGTCCATATTAGCAACACTAATTCTGACATCCGAGACTTAATATATATACATTATTTTCATCAAAGGCTAATAAAACATTAATTTTAAGCACCTTTTCTCTTAGCCTTGCTTCTACTTCTTCGAAAGATTCAGTTCTACCATTAGACATCCTGCATACAGTGAATAAAATAAATAGTTTGAGGAAATATTAAGCTTTCAAACTAAAACATTAATTTTCTACGTTAATGATTTTCCACATAATTACAATCATCACAAGTTCTGAAGTCAAGGGCGGACTAACGCCGCGGTTTAAATAGCCTGTGAACCGATCTAGTTGGACATGTAAAGGTAGCAGCAGATAACTGGACATGACACGAGGCCACTCCGAGGTATAAATTATCCTGTGAATCCATGGTCTAAATCGATATCAAGCAAAATTCTATATTATCTTTGCTCTTTTCTCGTTAGTTCAGCTCCTTAAAGCGCTCCTCCACCTACTTAATATCCATGTGTTATTGTCTGTAATTATTTTTGTCTCTGTATTCTTTTCTCCTTTAAATTTCTCTGTTCTCTTTAGTGTAACTAAATTTTATAACTTTGTATTTGTTAAACTTTCATGAATAAATATTAAACTCCCTCTTATAAACGGTCTAGACATCTTATATTGCACAAACTTTAAAATTTATCAAAAACTACATAGCTAATCGTTATTTCATTGCTATTTGTGACTTATATTTCAGATAGAAGTCGTACCCTATGCATATTATATTCGTATACCTTTTATTTTTAATTATTATATGATAATCGATGTTGTTATGTTAGTGGATCAAGTTAGTTGGGGGTCTGGGTTGCATAGAATGCAAGTATTTTAAATTATCAGTGTGTGTTCTTTGAATAAATTGATAATGATGTTGATATGTTGTCATTGTATCAATTCTGAAATTATTTTGCATGTAAAGGAATTTAAAAAATATGAATAAAACTGAACTAAACGTGAGGAGATCGGAACATTTTGTGTTTGATTCAGTCAGCCATGACTTTGATTTCAAAATTAACTAATCGCGTCGCTAAACTTTATCAGATGCAGATAAATACTGCAATTTGACTGGCTATTTTCAAAATCTTAAACAATCAAATGGTGGATGAAATAAAAATTATCCTAATGCTGGTCGTAACAACAGAGGCAGATTTTGTAATAACAATGAAAACGACATACCAGTTTCAAAGCAATGATCCACCAGAGACAAAGCGAATTCTCTCAACTGGAAAATCAAAACAAGCAACCAGCGGTCATTCCTATGTTTTGATTTTCATGTCAAGGGAATTCATTTTGTCTTCAATGGATAATCGCTTTAAAATTGGCGTGTCGAATTCACAATCGTTATAAAATTTGCCTCCGTTGGTAGTAACATGTTTGCATGACCGAAGGCCAAAAAAGCCAAATTGTTTCACACACCTTGCTGGGGTATTTGCAAATCTTTGTGGTTCTGCCATCATAACAGGTCCAATTCGAAACTTCTCCAAGAAGGTAACGTAGTTTATCATGCTTTCTTTTTTGGCTCCAATCTTCGTTTGAATAAAGAAAATATTTATATATAAAAGTTAGCTTGAATTAAAAACATAATGATGCTGGGGATTCTAAAAACAACAGTCCCCGTTTTCAGAAGTTTAGCTTGAAATCCGTGACACTGCAAATCTCAAATCGTGCTCAAAACAACGCCAGCATGACAAACTTAGAGCTTAGAGATCCAGTCATCTCCTGCCACCTTTACATGTCCAAAACTTAAAATTAAAATTTCCCTACTACGTAAGCTTTCGTATCAATTGAAAGAAACATCATTTACTTCCAGTCAATTTTTACATTAAAACAGCATGCTTGCATCAATGGCGACTTAGGGGTTTAAAATTTGAAAAGATTCTCTTATCGAACCACCAAATCGATATAGGAGCACGCTGGTTGTTTTAATATCGAAACGTTGACTGGAAATGAATGACGTTCCTTTAAATTGACTTCAATGCTCACGAATGGGGGCAATAGAAACAGTCATAATATGAATACTTGCAAAAACAACAAAAGCGTAGTCATTCCAAAAGTTAGAAACTGGATGTAAAACCTTTTCGTTCCAAGGAGCAAAGATTTTTTACAATTTGCCTGATAACCTACAAACTGAAAAGTCAATTTTGAAATTCAAAGCATCTAACAAGAACATAAACTTAGATTTTAGCCATTTTTCAAATGTAAATTTTAATCTTGTAATATTCAACTTTCACCCTTGTAAATTTTTAACTTCTATCCTTGTAAACATTAACTTCTACTTAGTAGCCTACAGGTCTTTGATTGATAACAGTAATTTATTTACTGAACAAATTAAGCTGTGTAAATACGAAAGATTATTATTATTATTTTCAGTTTTGGGCAGGTAAACATGATCGCAGCTGACTGGATTATACAGCAAACTCTAAGTTTGTGTACGATATATAATTTGTAGCCTTGCGGATTTCAAACTAAAGCACTGCAAACGGACAAGTAAAATAACTTTACTAGTAAGTGTTCATACGTGTTTAAATCAATGGTAATAACAAACAATGAAATTACAAAAATATAATGAAAAATTTACTCATAATATAAACGATGCTAATTCTTCTTTATACGCGAATCAACCTTCCATAAATCAAAAACATTCGACAATGATAAGTACAGTCCTTCCGTAAATAGACCATTGTTTTGTGCTAAAGCTTGGTTTTCTTTTCACAATGTACAAAAACTTACGCTTCACAGCATACAAAATCCACAAGATGCGGCGTCGTGAATTCGTTTTCTTAGAATACAAATCTAATAAACCTTTCCATAAATAGTAAGTTGTAAAAAATATTTTTACAAACAAAAGGTTTGTGAGGTTGCCGTTCTCTTCTTACAGACCTTAAGTAACGACAACGGCAGCATTAACAAGAACCTCGCATCCTGTTGTCTTTGATGGTTAATTTCCAAATGATAAACTGAAAGCGTGCAAACGTAAACCCCCAAGGAGATCGTAAAAATGTCTTTCAGAATTTACATCGCCCCAAGTGTGTGTTTTCAGTTTTCAACACAACGTAATGGCCGTTCACAGTAAAATTAGTTCGAATTATCTAAAGCTCCAAAACTCCCTTAACCAATAAAATCTGAAGAATACCAAGCTCAACGTTATCAAACAAATTACTCAATTTTGGCACATGTCGAATTTCTATAATTTTACTAATGCAAATATACATACCTTCATTAAAAGATGCTCAAATTGATCATCAGTTAGCTGTATACAAAATGCATGGATAACTCTCCTGAAATCACCAGCACTAACTTTCTGTGTTTTGTCCAAGTCCAACATTTGGAAAGCCTAAATTTTGGAAAAATTTGTCAAATTTGCTGTGACTGCCATAGCAAATTTCCAACTAAATTTAACTGAATTTAATTGCAATTTACAATTCCTGAAAATTCGTAATTCCAATTAAGACATACAGTAGACCTACTAACAATAATAAAATCTAAAACTTTTCTGACATATTATTTCAGAATCAAGCTCAGATTCAATATGATTACCAACAATAGATAGCCTGATAACTAACAAAAATTTAAGACTAAATTGAGTGTAATCGCAGCAGAAACATTGGAATTGTTCCGTTTGTTTGAAATGCAAGAATTCTTTGAATTTCGCACAAATGTTTGAAGGAACTTCGTCACTTTGACAGACAACGATTCTAGAGGAGACAGTGACCAGACATGTAATGTTAGGGCTTTGTTTCTCCAATTACACAAGAATCTAAGAGGTGCAATTCTGAAAGGATGCAAGGAAGGCCTAAAATCTTTTAAATTAAGACTATCAACAACAATACATCTCTGCCCATGCACTTTGCATTTTCCCCAAATGATGCTCAAATTGTTTTTAGTTAAATATCAGGTTTTCTATTGCAGAAAATCACAGTTTTTGTAATAAAGTTGCAAAAACAAAATGTAAGGTTTTCTGGGGCACCAGTAATTCTAAATAAACAAAGCCAAACTAAAAGTCAGCAAGCACATTGCTAAAATCAAAATAACTATTTAAGAAAATATTCTGTAGGTCAACAAAATACAAAATTATTAAATACTATACCCCTCTCATGTCTGCATATCTCCTCCTTACTTTCTCACGTATTGTATTTTCAGCTTGAACTATACCAATTATGCTGTCACCAGGAATGGGACTCATTCCTCCTAAAGGAAATAAACATTAATATAACATTTTTGAAGCATTTTATTAAAACTCCTGCAAAACTTTATCAAAATACCTCAAATATAATGCCAAAACTTTAAAAGTGAATCAGTCAAAAATTGTAAAAAGGCACTTGGAAAAAATGTCAAATAAATGATGGATCATATTAAGACATAAAATTGTCTGAAAACTACAAGAAGTGTTCTAAGTTAAAAAGTGACACATTTAAAAAAAAGATTCAGAATATTTGAAGTCAGAAAATCTGAAAAGAAATCTTAATTTAATAACTCCCAATAATATGAGAGTTACCAAACAAATATTTTTACATATTTTTGCTGAAACTGCAAAAAAAATATTATATTAACTTGTTCTGTGTGGTATGAAATTTGGGTTACAAATTTAGCATAAGATATATTTTCATATTGCCTGAAAAAATGCAAAAACTAAAATCTCACCTTGAAACATGTTGAAACCAGCTGCAGATACACTTGGCCTCCCTTTATCAAAACCAACAGTTGGTTCACTCCATGGAAATTCTTTGTGATTTGAAATATCTGGGTTTGTATTTGATCTTCTGAGAACATTTTTTTCTCCAATTGTAGCATTCTTATCTTCAAGCCAATTTGCTTGCAATGAAGTTTGAGTTCTCCTTGGAAATTCTTGTCTTGGACTCACCGATCTGTGTCTTGATATTGGTCTTTCGTTCAACCTTAAAGATCCAAAATGAGGTTGCAGTCCAACAGAACTTCCCAACAAAGATGAGGTCACTACATTAGCATTTGTCATCATTGGTTACAATTATGTCAATATTCAGTGTGAATGAAACTGGATTCTTTTGATGAAAATAAAATGTATGCACATCAGACAAAGATTTTCATACAGTATATTAGCCATTATTCTTTTTACAAATATCTTTGTTGCTTAAATTTCTAAAATACCTCAAGAATTTTACAAACAAGCAACCAAAATATAAATTTGAATCTATACATTACTATATCATTATTCCTTTCTCTGAGGAAAAAATTTTCTCTGAGGAAAAAAAAGTCACAAGATTTTATGTTACCACAGGTTTCACCACAGATTTTTTATGTTATAATAGGTTTTTCTGGGGTCTCTGTAAAGTGACTTTGGTGAATTGAAGTTGCACTCTATTATGGTTAATATGGTTATGAAAGTCTGTTAGCTTAGCAATCTATAGGCCAAGGGAATTGGTGGGATTCATTAGGCAGTGGAATATCTCAGGCACTTGTAGTTTTGAGCAACCAAAACACCATATTAACACTTTGAAATCAGAACTTGATTTTGCTCATTGGGAGACATTTTCTTTCAAAGAATTCCCTTTGTAAACCTTCCTAGATCATTCATTTTAACGTTTATTAGAAGAATTTGTGTGGTGTTTTTGATTGTTCAAAAATCCAGCTGACACCCTATTTGTTTTTTGGAAGAAAAAAAACGAGGAAAACATTAATAGATATTTACGTAATAGATCAAATACAATAGGTGTGGCCCAAGTATATTGTGGGCATGGTCAGAAGCTAAACAGCTTCACACTTTAAAATGTATCATAGTCAGAGATGATACAATATAATGACATAAATGTTTTTAATTAAAATTTTTCACAACTCACAAGGCCCTGCATTTATTTGGAGATGAACATGGGATTCATCATCATAAATTTATCTATAGAATACAAATCTTGCAATATACCCAGGGGAGGCAGTACACCTGACTTGGATAGGGCGGTGTGTCTTACACTTTTGGGTCTGCAAAATTTTTCATCAAGAACTATATAATTTGGGCTCTAAAAATTTGAAATATTATATTTTTGGGTAAAATATCGATAAAAAGCACATAAAGTAACAAAATAAGAATAACAATAATTGATAGGAAATATTTGTAAACAATAATCAACAAAGGCACACAGGGATACTGCACTTATTTAGCATACAAAACGTTTTCAATGATTTTGAGTTAAATTGAAAATTGTAGACTATCTATTAGTATTGCTTTGCTTAAAATTCATTGGTTAGGTGGTCATAGTCTACCAAAAAAATTGTTGTTCCACTCATTAATTGGTTGTTTGAAAATTTAATTGTTCTTGAACTGATTTTTTATAAAATTTTGTAATTCTACTGGTATGTGTTATGAATCAAATAGTAATTTACGCAACATTTATTGAGTCTTCATTCATTTATTTTCATTTGATTTTTTCAAAAAGTGTCGATGAAAAATAAAAAAAGCTCCTAATCTGTAGTTCATTGATGTGCAGTAATTTTTTTTATTTCAATTAATATTATTTTTATGCTATATTTTATAAAATCATCAATCATTCAAACATTATTTTCTCACACAAAAAAAACAAACATTTAATTTTAACACACTTGACTTGCTGACTGTACTTTTGCGTGCGTGAATAATACTCACTACTGGTTGGTCTCTTTTTCGTTGCAGCATATATCTTTTCTCTCCTTTCGACTTTTAGCCTCGAAGACTTTTGCAATGTCAAAATTTAAATGCTGACCTTGGCAACAACCACTCATTATCGTGAATGTCAACACTTGGCACAAAAAGAGCAATCACCTTCTTCCCGCCTGTTTCAAGTAATTTCTATGGTTACGAGCCTCCTTATCACACTGAGGTTATGCATTGAAAGCAAGTGAGGAACAGGGAACGGAAACTTGAGGACTCACACCTGACGTCAATTTCATTTTAACAAATCAGACTATTGTTTTGCAAAAAGAACTCAATTTTATAATTTTCGTGTTCTTTTTATTTATTCTAACCTTGTAAGGGAGGGAGCCATAAATTTGGTTAAAAAACGAAAAACACCCAAAATAATAAATTGTTTACTGTTGTCTAAAACTAAATCCTTTGTAAAAATTGATTGGAAGACATTGATGCTTAAAAAACCAAAACTTCGATTTTGTGCAAGTAAAATGGATACAATAATGACTTTTCAAACTAAACAAATGCAACATTAATACCAAAAAGTATAGTTACTTGCTTCAAAATTGTTAAGCTTGCCCGTTGTACAAGGACCGGGGAGCAGTCTAAAGTGGTGGCGCTAAAAGAACTAAAAACACGCCAGCCCCACAATTTCCGTGATCCCTACTGTTTGTTTACAACAATTAAATGCAATAATTATAGGGAAAGAAAATGTCTCCCAATGAGCAAAATCAATCTATTACAATCAGAACGACTCAGTTAGGAACATTTTACTTTTGTATACTGCAAAATACAGTCGAGTCCGGTTATAGTCACACCAAAAACATTTTCGAAAAACGTTTGGCAACAGTAGTGATGTGATAATAACTGGAGTATGACTATAAGCGGAATAACTATAACTGGAGTCGACTATACTGTGCAAACTTCTTTACACGAATGATAATCATTATCACCTTAAGATCTCGTTCTTGAAATAAAATGCAACAACATTATTATATACCATTTTGGAATATTCCTGAAAGATTCATCTCAAAAATGTTAAAATATCAAAACGAGCAATTTTGTTTTCGTTTGAAGAATTTGAACTACTATGTTTTTTGTTTAGGAATTTGAATGCTGATGGTTTTAATAAAGGTTAAGACTGTATAATGGCCATTATTTTTTCTTACCTCAGTAAAAATTACCAAAAAACATCATAAATGGTCAGAGCTTATAATAAAGAGAATAAATCGATGAAATTTTTTCGAAAAATTCTAAACTATTAGTTTAAAAGCTAAATTGCATTTCATTAGTTCCACTTCACCAGTGGGCTGAGGGTGTAGCTTTGACTTACTGCACCGGGCACCGGTCCCTTTGCTTCCCTGCTTTTTTTTGTTATATCTCATAGCACTTTGCTCCAGTAAGGACTTATGGAATCACTCTAGTCATATGTTGGACCCATTTTGTTGTTTGTTGATATAACTTCAGAATAAGTCCAATCATGAAGCATAACAAATCACAGCCTTCTGAATATTGAATTCAAAGGATTCGAGAAGCAAATTCGAAGCTTTAAAACCAAAATTGAAGATTCAAAAGTGCAGTTAAAGGCTTCCAAAATTAGGTCTAAGATTTGACTAGGATAATGTCATGAGTCCCAAGTGTTATCAGATATAGGAAAGAAATCCAAGGAATTGGTGTAGTAAGTGTGGGTGTATATTTCACAACATCATACAATTCACAAATACACATTTTTTTTATAGTTTTTCTAATTCTATGCAAATCCTAATGATATGAAAAAATGAATTCCCAACACTTACTTTTGCAGTTTGTAAAAGTCAGTTTATTCTGATTATTATGAACTGTTTATTCAAGATTATGTGTTTTTTGAACACTTTATTCAGTACATCCAAAAAATCTTCCAACTGCAAAATATTTCCAATTACAAGAATTTACCACTTGTCTTAATCCTAGCTCAAAAATGTTCTGTGGAGTCAGCTAACAGTTGCAGATGAGTTGGTTAACTTACCGTCCATTAACAACCCAGAGGACAACAAGAACTAACTACAGAAAAACTGTCAATAGAAACAGAATGTTGTCCAAGTGGTATCCCTTCAGGCATCTATACAATTTATAACAATTTAATCCTTCAGTTCTTCCTGCTTTTACGACTTTTCTTTCAAATAGCTTTACGTCTATTTCCAAAGAATTAAAGTCTGTGATTGTATAAAATCAATATCTCAAATTTGGTTTGTTTTTTATCATGAATTTATCAAGAACTTCCCAGAATTTCAATACACAAGCTCTGTCCATGTGTCGTTTGTTTCTGCTGATTGTTAAAACTTCCACATCCCATTTCTTCACATTCGGGTCAACTTTCATGTCATCGTATTTTACATGAAACCCTCTTATCTTGGTGAATATTTCCACTGGTGAACCATCGGGTGAGACAGAAGGCCATCCTTTAAACTGCCACATTGGACCTTGTGCAAAGACAGCAACAACTCTGTTCCAGTCATTTGACGTCAACTTCAATGGTTGATCTACAACTCGCAATGGAACTGTTACAGTTTGTGTTTGTTGATTTAATGACATGTCCTTTTTACGTTGAATCAAAACTTCGCTCTCTTTGACAGTGCTAAGGCGTTTTTTTTCCTCTGGACTCATAAACTTAAAATCCTGCAAAAAATCTTTTACGTTTAGCAATGAGATCAATGATGTTGTTCCTGCAGGAACAATAACAATAGGTGTTTTTGATTCGCGCTTCTGTGGCAAGCCACTTGGCTTCTGCATGCTGGAAACAGGTCTTGGAGACCTGCTTGGTGTGGAATGACCAGGACTTTGTGACACATGCTTTTGGCTTTTACCTTCCTTCATGCTTTCAAGACTAAGACCGTGGAATGTTGCACTGGTATCAATTTTGAAACCACCCTTATCAATGTGACTGCCAAACCTCTCTTGGTCATAACGACTGTAAGATGCTGCAGGGATAGGCTTCTTTGCAAGTTCTTGAACCTCTTTCTTGGCTGGCTGTGGTTCCTGTTTTGTTTGTCCAGCTTTGCCTTCTTCCTTTGCT
This sequence comes from Phacellophora camtschatica, assembly GCA_036873815.1. Classification (NCBI taxonomy): domain Eukaryota; kingdom Metazoa; phylum Cnidaria; class Scyphozoa; order Semaeostomeae; family Ulmaridae; genus Phacellophora; species Phacellophora camtschatica. Next base: position 7,351 of record JAYJMH010065646.1, on the reverse strand, counting down.
TTGACAGATTGCAAAATTGCAAGTACATTTTTAAGAAATACTTTTCCCGTACTTTGAAGAACACTTGTGCGAGTTCTCAACAGTCTTTCTCTCATTACAATATCCTTGGTGACATCAGTTTCAATATCTGGAATGGAAGTAAATGCTGTTGGTGCAACAGGTGCCTGTTCAAGCATTCCTGTCTCCAGTTCGTCATCCACTCTAATTGTCCCTCTTTTTCTGGTAATGATTTTTCTTTTTATTTCAGCTATTTTCTCAACAGACATGACTGTGTTTAATCCTCCTTTTCCCTCTTTTCTGATCTTTTCTGTTGTCACAGCGCCTTCCTTCTTGTCCTGTAACTTTGATACAAGCCATTTTTGGATGTCAGGACGTCCTTGACCGTCTTCCAATCTGGCCTTTTTTGATCCTTCAGAAGAACCCTCGATATGATGATGATGATGATGAGATCTTTTCGTTGAATGGGAAGTTGTTCGCTGAACTGGTAATTCCAAAGGTGCACTTTTGTCAACACTTGGTGTTGTCTCTTTCTCGCCATTCAGAAATGCAAGAAGATCCTTTCTGTCTGGAAAACGCACAACAGGAACTTTGGCAGCGCCAGCTCTTTGAACGTAAATTGGATGAGAAAGATGAACATTTTTTAGCAAAAACAACAGCGCCTCCAACGAGTAATATTCTTTTGGTGTCGTCCTACAAATTACGTAGCTTGTTTTTGCAGTCTTCAAGAAAGATACAGTGTCGAATGTAATATGTTTTTCATCTTCTGCTATGTCTTTTTTGTTGATGTTAGATTGGCGAAGTAAGGTCAGTGGATCCGCCATTTTGATCGGCGAAAAAACACAAACGAAAATCACCCCGAAAAACACGCTGAGGATAGGAATCTGGGACTAGAAGAGTACCTGCACAAGAACAATAGCAGTCAGAAAGTTTTGTTTTGGGGGAAGTGTGCGAAAACTGGCGCGAAAAAAATTATTTACAAAATTGTTGAAAACCCTGAAAGTTAATAGTAATCACGAGCAAGTCGTTTATTGAAAGTCTCGTAAAGTTTCTCAAATTCCTTCACCGATTTTAGCGTTCACAACTTCAGATAGCTCTAAAGAAGCCCTGTATGCCAGGGTGAAATATTAGTTACAAAAATAAAAATACATCGTTGAATTTATCGTTTTTTTTTGCGTCGTTTGTATTTTTTATTCATATGCAAGGCTGCTCCATTTTTCAATTTTCCGTAAAATTTACAATCTTTTCCTGTAATTTTAGGAATATTTTTATAAATTGTGTAAAATGCTTCTCTTTAGGGGATACTTTCATTTCTAGTGTTTAAAACTTACAATGTGATAAAATTTTACCGCTAATTTCTTATAAATGATCTCTATTGGATAATTTTTAGAGATTTTACCAAGTTTTTCGAATAAAATGAGATTCGAAATTTTCCATGAAAGCAATTATCAAAGAAATTTTGCCTTTATACAGCGTATGAATTTTAGGCAAAATTTGGACCGTAAGATTTTTTTGTCCCAAAATTTCACAGTTCCAAAAGTGTGGCGTTTAATATGCTTATTATATAATTACTGGCATAACTATTTATTACATATGTTTTTTCGGGACGCTGTTTAAAACCAATATAGTTCATGCTTTCCTGAATTATATCCCAAGAATCATTCCTGTAGAATTTACACCTGATTATTATGTCAAGTTGATTTTTTACCATTGGCATTTTTCTGTTTGACACCCTAATCTACAGACCACAGCAACGCTTTCGAATATTTTCAATGGTTGTTACCTCTACTCACTATTTCATTCAAAAAAGACATTGTTACCCATTCATTTTATTGTGAAAGTTGAATACTGTTTTTCTGACAAAAATATAGAAAATGGTTGATGATGTTGACACCAAATGACCAAAGAATTAAAAAAGCTGGGGGCAATGGGGGTACCTTCTTATGGCAAGGAAGTGCCTTTTCTTTGTTTCCATTTTTAAGGCACATGTGCCATTTTGCAAATTTTGCTCTTCCAAACTATGGGCAAAAGTGCCCTCTCGGGAGTCGTCCTCAAACTCAAAATTTGCTTCCATGAATCTAAAAATCCTTTTTCGAGGCTTAGATGCCAGATCCCCCATCGATAGTCGTGGATGCCTCGTCTGGACCCCCTACCTATCCATTCTTTACCTCTGGCATATTGGAAATCAAACAGAAAGGTCTGGTTTACCTTTGTTGCTCACATTTTGCGCACTTTGTTGGTGAGCACTTTGGCCGTTCCGTTGCCTCCATTCCCTCATTTAAACTGCTGCCGTCAAGAGACAATTTGGTTTTGGTTAGCTTAAGAATGAATGGAAGGCGATTTTTCAAAGTTTATTGGACAATGAGGCCATCTCCCTGCTGTAGTAGCTCTTTTGTGATATATAGTAGTTGAAACAAATTTTTGTAACCGTTTCAGCAATTCTGGAAATGACGAGGAGAAGTTCTGGGAATAATCAAGGATCTGCATTGTATCGGTGGATCCATTTTTCATTTAAGAAAAAAAGAGATAACCAACCAACAATGCGAGAAGACTGCGTAGATCTACATTTTTATGAAATCAGTATTTATTGGGATAGCCATCAATTTAAGATCTTTCAAGGCATGTAGCAACCTATCTACATCCGATAATGATTGAGCAGAAACGGTACCTTGTGGATTACAACAGTACTCTTGAACTTCTCTTACAACAGACCTGGTTGCCCCCAGAAAGTTTCAAAAGGAGGCGTCACGAAAAATTTGCCGAATAGAATTATAAATTTGCAGATAAGTAGTAAGTTCAGCGTTGCCGACCGAATTTCCAGAAGAGGTGAAATTGCCAAGTAAACACCGTTTTACACGTCTAGCGGGTGTCACACCCCTACACCCCTCCCCCATGAGGCTGGCCCTGACAACAGAAAACCAAAGCGATGACATAACGTCGTAAATATTTGATTTTGGTTTTCTAACTTTGTCATCATATAGTCTAACAGAACACCATAAATAACTTTATACATAGAAAATAAATTAAATCTGTTGAATATCGGCTGAGAAATGACCGACTGAATACCTTTCCCAATCGAAATTTGCTGTAATTGATTTAGCTTTGTTTGCGATACATTACCCCCACATTATGGTATATAGCTCTGAAGAAGCCGAAATATTAGCAACCAAATCATTGTTTAATTTATTGCCTTTTTGCGTTGTTCCTGTTTTTTTATTATATGGTATATTGCCGTATCTCATATCGCTTTCCACTAGAGCTCTATAAACTGCATCTAATTCGGACTTTGTTTTCGAGGCAAAGCTCGAAATCATTAAGAGAAAGTATAAACAGTAGTGGTTGTATGTAACAAACTCTAATCTAGATCTAAACCATTGTAATTCATATCTCTTTACTCAAAGATTCGATTTTTGAAAGGAGATATATCAAAAGATGCTAAGACTGTATTCTGAGTTCGGTTCCAAAATATATGAACCAATCCAAAAATGCAGTGATTCCATTAAATGACATTCACGTATTCAGTTGGTCATATTTCAGCCAATGTTTAACATATGTAACTGATTTTTCACATGTAAAGTTGTTTTATTGCAAAGTTAGAAATTTATGAAAAAATATTTTATGAATTCACACTTTGATGCCACTATTGTATGAAGGAACATACTCATTGATTAGAGATGCAAGATCCTTTCATCAATTGAATGGTCTTGTCTTTCGAGTTTTGCGCCAGAACCATAACTCAGAACGTTTTCAGCAAAACACCGAGATGACATCAACTATTTTGCAGGTGACTCGCGCTTTCTTTGCTTGTTCACAACAAATCCAGTGCCCATAACAAAGAACAAATTTACCTCTCTGCAATTGTCTGTGATGGTACTTAAAGAAACGATGTTCGTTACGCTGCAACTATCACTAAAATTTTCTAATTCATTTTTCATGAATTTAAGAAGTGGAGCCCTGGAGCCCTGAAAAGAATGCGATGGAACCCTGGAGCACGGAATTTTTGTCTTTTGGACATCAGTCGCGGTGTCACGTAGCCAACGAGAATTGAATTTGAGTCAACGAAAAAGACTTGGAGCCAGTCCAAACAACCCATAAAAGAGCTAGATAAGTTGCAAGAAACAACAATTAATCTCACATTGTTAATTTAATTACTAATATTAAGCAGTTTTAGAAGTTGTGCAAAATGTAGCGTTTGTACGTAAATGTGATAACTTTAAACAAATAAATAAATGTTTAAGATAGATTTGAATAATTGTTAATGATTGAAGAAAGCTTTAAGGCAAGGAGGTTAGCTACTGGCTGCTTGACTAGTTTGAAAAAGTGTTTAATCAACTGAAACACGATTATTATATTATTATTGTTATTATTTTTATGATTATTACCTTTTATTGTTATTGTAAATATTGTTCGAAATTTGAAACTCAAAAACATTGTGCAGTCTATGAAAAATTTAGCAAAACGCTATTCCGTGAACTAAGTTAGTTTATTTGTTATGCTTAATTTATTTATCAAGGCCTTTCGTCCTTAAAGCATTACTTCAATAGTTGTTATTTATTATAAATATAATAACTAATAAAAATAACAACTAATAATAACTGAATTTAATTTTAATTAATATTCTACTGACGTATTTAATGAATTTTTAAACATTTAGCTTGCATCTCCTACAAATGTTTCAGTTCTAACTGCAGTAAAACCCACATATGAGAACCTGATTTGTAAAACTTTATAGAGAGAGGGGTGTAAGGTGAAAAGCATATCCCAGTTTAATAGCTCAGAAAGGAGTGTAGCCAGCCTAAGAAAAGTGGGGTGGACCAAGTGAAGAATTGGTTCCTGAAAGGCATATCCGACAATTTTTACACCATTTTTGATTAACGATGAATACTACCTGAAAACATGTCTACCCTATTCCAGCCTCTGGTGACGCCCCTGAGCTCAAAGGGTGGTGAATTTAAAGTATTTAATTTAATTGAAAAATATATTTGCTTCTTATTTCAACAATTTCTTGAGACCATAATACCCTTAATCTGAGTTGAATGAATGCAGATTTTTCAATCAGCAAGTTCTTTAGAGTTGAAGATTCTTATATGTGTGTTTTTGCTGATCATTTCATGTTGCGTTGACCTACTTATCAATGAGGGGATCAAAAGGAGGGGATACATAGGGGATTAGGGGATCAAAAGAAGGGGCAAGCATAGGGGATCAAAGAGAGAGGGATACATAGGGGATTAGGGGATGAAAAGGAGAGGGATACATAGGGGATTAGGGAATCAAAAGGAGGGGATGCATAGGGGATTAGGGGATTAAAAGGAGGAGATACATAGGGGATTAGGGGATCAAAAAAAGAGGGATACATAGGGGATTTGGGGATCAAAAGCAGGGGATACATAGGGAATTAGGGGAAAAAAAGGATGGGGTCTTAAAAACAAGAAGCACTAGATTTATGCAGATGCTCTACAGCTCCATGCAATTCTTGAACAACAGGGGATACCTCCTCAATTGTCATCTTTGAATCTTGCATCAAACGTTGTAGGGTCTATATAAACAAAATATAGGTACAATATTTTTATCAATGAAATATACAGGGTGACACAAACAAAAATCTCCTTTTACAGAGCCGTAGCCCGAAATAAATGCTGCTACTTATCTGGAGTTGTGCTCAACATCCCGTTTGAATTGCAAACTTACATTTTGAGATATCATCCTTTCATCTGTGGTCACGTTTACCTGTCCAAAAACTGGAATCTAAAATTGCCTTCATTCGTAAGCTTCAAAGTCAATCTGAAGGAACGCCATCCAGAACTGGTGGCACCAATACCGACTCAAATTCTAATTTCCGAAAACCTAGCAAGCTATTTTAATGTCAAAACATGGACTGGAAATAAATAATTTTTCTTCAAATTGATGTGAAAGCTCGCGGATTAGTGCAATTTTAATTTAAAGTTTTTGACATGTAAACGTGGTCACAGATGATTGGATGATATTCCAAATTCTAGCTCTTTGGATGGATACTGAGAATAATTTTAGATATGTAGCTTTGCATATTTTGAATTACAGCCCTCCATACAGAAAAATATTTTTGGGTCACTCAGTATGTATATACATTTTACAAAAAAACATGAAATTCAGAAATTTCAGGCTAAAAAGAGCACCTGCTAATCTCAAAATCTAATTTCTAAATTTAAAAGCGAAGGCTTGCTGTTTAGATCAAATTAAAATAACCAAATGCTAACCTGTTTTATATTTCCCAAAGATTTCGATGTTTCGTTTTTCATAGCTTGTTCCACATTCGATCTCGCGTGCGCGCGATGAGCTATGTCGTGCAATTCGTCGAAAACCGCATCACCTCCATAGAACTGTTTCATCTCTTCTCTCCAAAAAGACAAACCTTGTTCATTGTGCTGGTCAATTTGTCTTGATAATTGCTGCAGCCATCTGTCTGTCCCTATGTATAAACAAATACAAAAACTGTGTAAATTATATCATTCAGAAATTTAATGACTCTATGAATCACCAAAGTAGTATACTTGCTTAAAAGAAGCATTTTTTATATTTACGAAATAAAGATATGTAACTAAATTGCTCCCCCTCCCCCTCCGCACAAGGAGAAAACACGAAGGCTTTCAAACTTCCCTTTCTTTTTTATTCAATAAAAACAATCAAAAGAAACAAACAACAAGATTTATAAACTACGTGCCATCCATGGCGGGGAAGGACATATTGTCAGCGAGTTCCCATTATGAATGACACTTACAATTTCAAATATATCAAATTAATTTGATTAATACACATATATACATGAGGACCTACATACAAACAAACACACAGATACATTCACACATAGTACACATAAACAGATACAGTCACTAACATGTCACGCACGAATTCTTTGTTTCCAGAGTATGCTAAAAGGATCCTTTTATTTCACAGAGTAGTATATAACCTGTAGGTTTGACTTTTGCAGAAAGGGTTAAAGCTTACCAGATTTAGTCAGATGATACCAATAAAACATATCTTTAACTTCTCCTGAAGAAAGTCTTGTGCTGTTAGCTGTAATGATTAAAATTAAAGCTTGATTAAAATTAAGCAGATAAAGGAAATATTAAGAAATATATGTATTCGTGACATTGATAATAAACATTTTTCATACACATTTTACACGAAATAAACTTAGCATATTTTAGCAATATTTAAATTAAAAAAATAATAATGTTTATAAGTTTATAAGTTAGTAAGTGTGTAAGTGTGTAAGTTTATACGTTTGTAAGCTTGTAAGTTTGTAAGTTTGTAAGTTTGTAAGTTTGTAAGTTTGTAAGTTTGTAAGTTTGTAAGTTTGTAAGTTTGTAAGTTTGTA
>JAYJMH010065635.1:0-11705 GCA_036873815.1 Phacellophora camtschatica | reverse complement strand
TTGAGAGATTTTAGTTTCGACTGAACTTCAGTTATCTCAAAAACTCGCATCTCAAACAAATTTCCATTCCCATTAAGTGTTCGAGATGGCGGGATTCAACTATAATTGTAAACTCCTACTGTTTCGTATATCTCTTGAGAGATTTTAGTTTCGACTGAACTTCAGTTATCTCAAAAACTCGCATCTCAAACAAATTTCCATTCCCATTAAGAGTTCGAGATGGCGGGATTCAACTATAATTGTAAACGCAACGGATATCCCCTGAGAGCTTTCAGTGTTTATTTAGCTGCTTTACTTATCTCGAAAACTCATAATCTTAAACACATTAAATTTTCCTTGCGAGTTCAACATAGCAAAATTCAATAATATTTATAAAAACAAACTTTTGAGAGAGTGCTTTGCCGCGAGGATCCAGAACTGCTGCTAGAATCTTCAATGATATCAGGTGCATGTCTGAAAACTTCACAAGCAAAAGAGTCAGGATAACCAAATTCTCGCATCACTCTTTTCTGTATCTGCGTGTTTACCAAATGAATGTTGTCATCTAAAAAATATTAAAGAAAATATTAAAACGAAAATAATATTAGAAACTTATAAAAAAATAGGCTGTTTTTTGGAGCAAAAATTCAAATTATTATTGAAACTTGATTAAAAGCTAATTTAAATCATGGAAGTCATTTCAGATAATAGAGGAGTATTTGTATGACGTTTCTATCACAGTATTGGCAGCATACGTCAACCCGACTATCTATAATTTCCAAAAATACTTTATGATATTGCCCGTAAGTAATTGAAAAGTAGTTCTGTCAAAAAAACACAACTTCTATCAAATAACAAATTATTTCATAATTTTTTCGTCAAAAACGTCTCTCTTTACGCCTTCAAAAACAGCCTTTTAAAATATAGAGTTTCGTGACCCAGCAAAAACGCAAACCATCATAATTTCAGAGTATATGCCCCAGAAACGATTATTCTAAAGAGCTAAACAAAAGTTTATCTCTTGAAGTGAGTTAGATTCCTTAATCTTTTCCTGCCCGGATTTATTTCTGCAAACCAGGAAAATCCTATGGAAGTTTGGTTTTACAGGGAGCAGCACTTACGAACCAATTTAATTCAAAAGATAAACTAACGTTAAAATATCAGAAATTAACATAATATCTGTCTGCATTTACCTCCTGAAAAAACGACATTTTACATTGTTTAGCAATGGGCCATACGGCCCTTCTAGGGGTGTAAGGGTTACGATACTCCCTGAACCAGAGGTCAATATTCTTCACAATTCGGTAGGAAATGACACGGGGGAAAAATGCAAGACATGCTGCGCTTCGAGTCTGGGGGAATAAAATTCAAAATGACATGGTGAAGATAATTAAAATTTGAGCAGATTATTGACCCCCTGCCCTGAAAAATAATAAATTAAAAATGTATATACCGGTCAATTAAGATTCAATGAAAGACTGACATGTTAAGTCAAATGTTTGAACACTAAAATTAACTGCAAATACAAATATAAATTGTTAAATATAAATAAATTACCTGTTAGTAAGGAGAACGCCTTTTGTGACGAGTTCATTCTCTTTAATTCTCGCTCCCTTCGACTTATTGTTTTCAAAACTTTGCGATCAATGTTAACGACATCGGCAGAATAAGACTTAAATCGTTCCAATGTTTGTTCAGATACGAATCCTTCGCTTTCAAATGAGTCTATTCCAGGCATAATATCTGGCATCGCTGTAAACCGGCCTACTCTCATACTACACGTGCTTACATCCGCTAGCATATGTTCGTTGAGGAACGCCTAGAAAACAATTTCAAATCGGTAACTATAATCTGACGAATAATGTCTCTTGTTTTTGTCCTGTTGGCCTGGCTTGAATAATCTAAAATAAATTTAATTGTACAAGAACTGCTGTATCAACGCCGAAGGGGTTACTTGACCCTCGAATGTACAGGGGGATGCCCCTGTCTTTTGTGAAACCCATCCAACCTTCATCTGCTGTAAATGAATTCGTACCCGGCTTTGATAAATATTAATATTTTAGACCAACGTTTAACTCGTTGTGAAAAATGGATCCAGTTGTTCAGAATTTTGGGGGGAACCCAGTTGTAGAAAATATTGGCAAAACCCACTCATATTGGGGGCACCCACTTGCTACTTTGTATTGGGGAACCCCCCTCGGGTGCATTCACTCATTATACAAAAAATCCTAATCATTAGAAGTAAAATCCCATAAACGTATTACATCTACAAGTTTATTACAAATATTTTGCTAAAAAATGTACATATTGAACTGGAGATAATTGACAGTCTAAACATGGCCAAAAGTAGTCAATTAAACCCACCTACCCAACAGTAGCGCGTAAAAAGTCTATCCAGAAATTTTTTTTTCTCCCTTGACTCAGCTGTATTAAGGTAATTGCAAAATAGTACACTTGCTCCAAGTCTATTTCTTTAAATCAGTAACAAAATTAAAGTAAAATAAAAATATTTTCAGGAGGAGAAAAAATCTTCTGCGGAGGAGAAAACGAAGAACTAGCAAATTATATGTTAAAAATTAATTTTTTAGGTTATAAAAATTTGAAAACAAAAACAAAAAAACAAAAAAATTACATTGTATAAAATTGTGTCTAAATGGACGTTTGAATGAAAAAGTCTTTGACTCAAATAATCAAGGAATGGCGATGTAAAAAGCTATCAATAATAGCAAAATGTTAGGAAATCTCAATATTGTTGGACGCAAAATTAAGATCGTATCCTTTCGTCGCAAGATATTCACAATTAAGATGGTGAGCGAAGGTATTTTACCATGTTGGAATTAGCAGTCAAAGGTAATAAACAGAGATGAGTTGAGTTATGAGTTATCGTATTTAACGTGCCTAGCCCGGGAAAGTCTCGAGATGACTTGTTTCCAGCAGGGGACACGGGCCATACAGTTTCAGGCACATACACTTGCAATTCTTGCAAGGTATGGGTTTTGGCGCTTGGCGGCCATCAGGGCGAACCTGGTCCTTCCTCTCGATGTCACCACACTTCGTGATTCCTTTTACCTTTGCCTGGAATAACAGAGAGTTAGCAGCTCTCCTCACACTTTCGCAGCAAGTATGACCTTGGTGGGACTCGAACCCACGACCTTGCGATCATGAGTCCGGCGCCTTAACCACTAGGCCATTCAGTTTTAAACATCTTTTTGTATTAAATCCATTATATATAGTGCAGCATGTGGTGACATATATTGACAACTAAATATACAAATAACATTAAAATATATTTATCACCAGGTAAATGAATAGTTAAAAAGTTTAGGACATTGCTCTTGGTCAGTAATTGAGGAATAATATTATTAATAATATAAATAATTAATAATATTACTGACGAAGGACAATGCCTGAAATGTTTTAATTATTCATTTATCTGGTAATAAATATATTTTAATGTAATTTTATGTATATATGTGAATTAAGTTGGTTTGTGAGTAATACCCTGCAAAATGTTTGTGAGTAATACCCTACAATACACAGATTTGTGAATGAAAACAAATGCAAATCTCCAAGTGGCACATGCGTTCATATCCTGTTAGTATCGAAATTCTATTATCGAACGCAATTAAACGAACAATAAAAAACAAACATTAAGTTTACCTTTGCTTCATCAAAATAAGGGAGAAACAATCTTGGTCGAACGTAGTCCCTGTTTTTCCTTCCATTCACCGACCTTACCCAACAGCTGCTTGAAATTTCATTACCTTCATTGGATGCTACATCAAGGGGAAATGGCTTTTGAAATAGGCCACGATGATAAGCGGTTTGTAACACGATTGACCCCTTAGGAAGAATATGCTGTGTTCTTATGTACGGTAAAACGTCTTTCACAGCCTCAAATAGATCTTCGTCGCTGATGTCTTTTCGCTTGGGACTTCTTCGGCTCAAGGAACTAGATGTGATACCACCTTCAAGAGACAAAATGCAGTACAGCGAGGTTTTCAAACAATTTTGGTGAAAAATGCTTTAAAAACATTTCAAATACGCTACGAACATTTGCAAAGTATTCCGTTTACACAATCAAACTCGGCTAAACAAGAGCAGATTTTGTTACAGTAGTGAAATTGACACACTAATATCAAAGCGATTAGCCATCGAAGATAAAGATAATTCTTTCAAGCAGAAAGTCAAAACAAACAAAGCCATGTTTTTATTTTCTGCTTGAGAGAATACGCTTTGCCTTTGAATGCTAGCCGCTTTGAAATTGGCGTGTCAATTTCACTATTGTTACAAAATCTGCCATTGTTGTTCTACTATCAAAAATTCAATTGATCGATTATTTGAAAAATTTCCACAATGGCAGTATTATCGCGAAAAGGTTCACTGTGAAAAGAATTAACAGCAATTCTTTATAAAATTTGTCAAAATAGTGAAATTGACACACCAACTTCAAAGGAATTATACGTTGAAAACAATAAGAAAAATGTAAACAAACAAAGCCATACAGAGTAGCGGAGGAGATGTTTACATTTTCAAGTTGAGAGAGTTTTGCTTTGTTTCTGACGACTAATCGCTTTGAAATTGGTGTGTACATTTTACTATTGTTACAAAAGTTGCCTTTGTTACATCAACTAGCAAGGGGGGATTTTCTCAAACAAAAGATTCGTATCTAGACAAAACAATTATATCTATTACGTCAGAGAATGAATTTCACATCTCTCAATGAAGCCAAGTAAAACCACAAAAAAACTACAAAGGTTTACTCTCTGTCTTTATTTTGATTTGATTGATTGCACAGAAAAACATGAAATCTATTGTTTTGTTCCTACAATTTTGATATAAAAAGCTTGGCCTTGCTACACTGAATTGAAAAAAATCGAGAAACCTACTTTGTTTGTCAAGATTTTTCGAGACTTGCCATTCGCCCCAACGTACAACGGCTGAGACAACCTCTTCTTCACTTGCCTTTAAATACAAACAAAAATATAGAACAATATTAACATGGTATAAATTAATTAGAAATACAACATGTACCAACATTTGAGTTTAAAACTATCACATTCAAATGATTGTTTATATGATGTAAGCACAGTAAGAACCCGCAAAATAGAAACCATCAGGCTGATTTTTTTGAGAAATGGTACCCTCATATAAGAAACTTCTCAGCCTGATTTTCAGAAAGTTTCTTATAGGAGGATCCCAAATTTTCAGTTTTAATAATCTTTGTTAAGGTCAGGTGCCAAATTTCATAAAACATAGCATGTATGCTATATGGTTTAGTAGTAAATTTAGAGAGAATGCTAAGTAACAAGAACATAATGTTCGATAGGGTTTTCTCTGGGTTTTCTTTAAAGATTTAAATGGAGATCCCTGAAGATTTCTTAACCATATTTTAAGAAACCTTTCACAGGCTGTTTTTAAAAAACTGGTTTCTATTTTGCGGGTTCTTATTTTATGTTTAGGTATGATAAAACTTTCCTATAACGCGGAGATTCCTGAATTTAGCAATAATACCGTATTTCCACTAAGATAATGTAAGACCCCCACATAAATTCCTTAAAACATAGAAAAGTAAGTAATTACTCTTATTTCATATTATTAACTATAAACTAACTATCAAAAAAGAGGACGACAGTGATATGGATGTTACCTGGGTACCAATTTTCAATTTTTGGCAAGATCAGGCTAACTTATTCTCCACCAGTGTAGAGATTTTGTGTTCTGAATCTCGATAAAATTCGATGGAATCATTCATTAGTTATGTCAAAGACATTACATGCATTTGAAACCAATGACTGTAATTTTCCATGCTTTCTTCCCAAATTAAAAAGGGTCTAACATGCAGGAAATCACTGCTGATCGCTTCGATAAAATTCGCAAGAATTATTTATTAGTTACGTCAGAAACAAAACAACCATTTGAAACCAATGACTGTAATTTCAATGCTTTCTTCCCAAATTAAAAAGAGTCTAACTGCAGGAAGTCATTGCTGGTCGCTTCGATAAAATTCGATAGAATTATTCATCAGTTATGTCAAAGACATTACAAGCATTTGAAACCAATGACTGTAATTTTCAATGCTTTCTTCCCAAGTTAAACAAGGGTCTAGCCTGCAGGAAGTCATTGCTGGTCGCTTCGATAAAATTCGATAGAATTATTATTAGTTATGTCAAAGACATTACAAAAATTTGAAACCAATGGCTGTAATTTTCAATGCTTTCTTCCCAAATTAAAAAAGGGTCTAACCTGCAGGAAATCACTGCTGATCGCTTCGATAAAATACTTCTTTGGCAAATTTGAGATAAGTGCTGATGACTTGATTGCAGTGACAAAATCTTCTCTCAGATAACGTAATGCTTGTCGATGTACCCAGCCTGAACCAAATGGCTGAGAACTCCAATCCAAAACACCAATTAGAGCAGAACTACAAATATCTTCTATGATTATATCTTCACATGCTACAAACGACAATAAATAAACAATGTAAAGTCACGAACTTCGCAAAATTAAGTTAACGAGCAACATCAATAATTGAAAACAGAAATGGAACGAGTCTTAGAAATTTTAACTTCTAACAGTTAACTCTTATATCCTTATCATCTTGAAACCATGTAATGTTATGAAAAAAGGTTAATAAGGCAAAAAAAAATTACGACATTTGACAGGAATATACTGGTGAATGGTTTCGTAGAAATTTGATCTACTTCTTTTAGTAGCAATACAAATTTTAAGTGAAGTGCGACTCTGGAAATTATTCTCTAACTTTTGCAACACCATTTATTTTGCTGTGGGTAGGTTGACCTTTGCTGTGACCAAAATTAAACCAGCTTTCTTTGCCTTTCAACATCCAGGTTATTTAAAAAAAACTTAATGAATAATATATATTACGTTACAGGTTTAGGAAGCACAGCGTTTCAATGCCCTGTGGGAACAAAACTACTCTGCAGTATATCCTTACATGAAATATATTTAAATTCAATTGCTTCTGCTGTCGTGCTCGTACTGAAACTAGTCTTGGGTTTAAAGCCCAGTTCCCATATAGACGTAAATTTTGTTATGTTGCCTGCGACAGCCATCTGCCATGCTTCCAGTAGGGTATCGGCGGGATTTATCAGGCAGCGGGTTATCTCAGGCACTTGCAGTTTTTAACAACTAAAACATCACACCGACACTTTAAAATCAAAACTTTCTCTTTGTGAACCTTCCTAGATCATTACTTTTTCATTTTCAATCTGATAAATCCCGCTGATACCCTATCACAGGCGGATCGCAGGCTGCCACAGGAAAAGCATGTTTCCACATAACATTTTGTTGTTGGTAGTGCCAAAAAACTGCAACAAATTCCGAGAAACGTGGACCTATTCAATTTTCTCCTAGCACAGAAAAATCACGGCATTTCAAACTTCATGTCAGCAGTACCATAGGAAAAGTTTCCATTACGAAAAACAGCTTGCGGCACCAGGAGCAGGGAAGATGGCGAATTGCCCTACCCTGGCGGTCTACCTAAGCAATTACGTATATGAAATTTACAGCTACATAGAAACCAGGCTTAAACATTCCTATTGCTAAACACATACCTTGACACAATGCTGCAAAATCGAAGAATTTCCCGATTTCGTACAATTCCATTGCAATCTCCGAAGTAGTTAATAATTTATCGGTTTCTCCTCCATTTCCATAAGTCTCATCTGAAGTTTTCCATTTGATGATCGATCGCAAATCAACACAGTCTAAATACATGCACTGAAGCAAAACACGAATGTACTGGCGTGGCAAAACATTTTCATCTAACACTATCTTTAACGGTCTCTTCGAATTCATGCATGCACAGTCATCTTTCAGCTTCCGGTCTATAAGAGACTTAAAGTACAAAGATCTGGAACACAGTATTGAGCTGTGACATTTAAATTCTAATATATTTGAGTCATTTTGTCGCTGTGAAGGAGAATTGCCACCAGATACCACGACGAGTATGATGTCAGCTAACTGCTCGTTTTCCAGAAGCGATTTCAAGTCTTTCTCCAAAACGTTTGGAACACCAAACTTCTCACCTAATTTTCTGAATACGTCCTCACAATCCATGTTATCCGGGAACATTTCCCCTGTGTAAAGATATTTTATTAGCAGGGAGAATAACTGAACTGTTAACCCGTTCACTTCGATGTCTATTTTCACTGGATTCCGAAGGTCTGAAATACTAGATAATTTTTTGTCAAAGTATGAGCAACGACAAACTAATATTGGACGGTGGACGGGAAAAAAAGCGTCTTTGTATTCTAGTACCACGTCTGTCAAATATTTTGTGTCGTAAAGCGAAAACAAGTCGGTCCTTAGATTCGAGACCGATTCTCTGGCCATCTCAGCAAGTGATGTTATTTCCCTTAACGCAATTATGGCCTCATATTCTTGAACAAGACAGCTAACATATTTGAGATCCCATCCTTCTAAAAGCTCACGCATGTGTCGCCTATAGTCTGGTGTTCTGCCTCCCTTCAAAGTCCGTGCAATTTTCTTTCGAATTGTTCCGATTTTCAGTTGTCTTCTAAACGTTCCTGACGACCGGATAGATGACGATCGTGTCGCAAATGAATCCTGAGCTTTCTTAGACGTCGAAGAAGGGTTCTGACCCATTATTACAAGCAGAGTTTTTCAACAACCAAACTACCACATCACTTTGTGTAAAACGTGTTTTATTTTCATAGAGAGGCTTCAGTATGATATCTTTCCATAACATAAGCTTAAAGAAAACAAAACAATATCGCTAAAAGTTATGAATTGCAAAAAAAACCATGAACTTGCTGTTATGCACTTAGAAATTTACTTAAACTTTTCAAGAGAACTGACATGTTGCATCATTTGAACTCCAATTCTTGGATATCCTTAGCAAAAGCACTCTTGATAAAATGCAAGAAAACAGAATGCAATGTCACCTGAACAGAGCCACAATAATGTCACAATATAATAAAAATAAGTAGAATAAAAGATCAAAACAACATTATTTTCGTCATTTCTGAAATCATTGAAAAGTCATTTCTGAAATTATTGAGTCATGAATATTTCATAGAGATTAAACATTGATCAGTTTAGCAAAAAGTGTTTTAAAATTTCTATTTCCAATGCAGAATCATCAAAACAGAGCAGGTGACCAACAGCAGTTAAAAAGCTAAATCTATTCAAAACTTCAAGCAAAAATGTTGTTTGTATATTTTTACTGATAAGCGTGATTATCAATAATAAAATGCATCTCTGTTTGAACAGCTGTAACTGAAAATCTATAAGACTGCAAATATAAAATTGCAAACTTATAGAGTTGGGAATAACATATGGTCATCTGCAACCATGTTACCTGATCAAAAAGTTTAATTAAAATTGCTCGAATCCATGAACTTTTAACTTAATTTGAAGAAACAACATTTATTTCCAGTCTATGTTTTAGATGAACTGATCAAACTCTCAAGTTGATACTCAGGGGGTACTCACTATTGGTAAGTGACAGGAGGCAAACACTAGGTATGGGAAAATGGTATCTGATATAGCGTTAATTTTATGATCTTTAGTATATTTTTGAGGCGTTATCAAAAAATATTTTTAATGCAGTAGAAATATACATACAATGCAGTCAAACAGAAGTATACAACTGAAGTCTTAAATCATTCTTTTTAAAAATTAGTGAAAGTTAAGTCATTTGAGTTCAGAAATTTAGTTACATATCTGGGTTTTGTCAATATAAAAATTTTCCCCAATATACAGCATATTTTTGCAGTGTAAAATTTTTAGAATTTGGACTATTTTTAGGGTTTTTGCAAATTGGCTGTGTCTGACCCCACAATAAATTATCAGCAGTGAGCCTCCCTGGGAGTTGATATGGATTGATAGAGGAGCTTCAAGCAGGTTATTTTATTGTCAAAATGTGGACTGAAAATGAATGGTGTTCCCTTAAATTGACTTGAAAGCTCATAAATGAGGATTTTAATTTCCAGTTTTGGACAGGTAAACAACATCCTGATGATGATAACCAGACAATATCAAAAATTTTATATTTGCCCATTGGACATAATCTTGAGAGTTTGAAACTTATAGCCTTACAGATTTCAAGCTGTAGCCCAGACATATCAGAAGCCCAGACAGCCCCCCAGGAAAGAAGATAGCTCTTTTGGGCAACACATAAATTGTCATATATTTTTTGTTTATTTGTTTTTCTCTGATTTTGCTGCAAAACAAGGTGTGTTTTGTTGATAGTCAAAGATAAACATGTTTGGGCAAAATTGGATTTTATTTGGGCAAAAAAATTATTTTTCTTTAGCAATCAAGCAAATCTTCCACAAGTGAAAATTTGATTTTGTTGCCAATCTTTTGTATATTTTTGCGTAGTTACACAAGGGAAAGGTCAAATTGTCTTTCAGGGTATTGACGATTCTTGTTGCAAGCATAAAATCAGTAAAATTTAGCTTTTTTTTAAGAGCAGGCTGGTTTCAGTGCACATTACCATACATTTCTGAATGAGTTTTAAATCCATTTTTTGTTCATTCTCTTCATTTTAATTGTTATTATTGTTGTGCAAAATAATAGTATGCTATTATAAAGAACACAAACATTTTTAGCCAGAATTAGAAAGTGATTTAGGAGTATGGTTCAAAATCAGGGTTTCAAGCTGTAGTTATGTCATCAGACTTTCATGACTAAAATGGCAACAGTTTCTGCAACAAGGTTTTCAATTTTTTATTTCTCTGCGCCATTTTTAAAGATTGCAGTTTGGCAATAAAACCAAACTGTGTATTGTGTATCCACCCAAGAGGTGACACATATATCAATTTTGTGGTTGACCTGACTGGATTTTATGGCAGTTTTCAACGAGTTCTCGGGTGCGGGTATGCAAGAGCACTCTTCTTTGTTTAGGCATATTGTTCTCCCATTGTTCTATTAAAATTCTCGGGTTTACAAGTGGCATACTTTCCAATTGGGGTGATTTGAAACATCAATCAGTGACATTTTGAAAAAAAACCACTGCCCCATTTGAAAATTTAATGTAATTATATTGAAAATTTACTTGACAATAGTAAATGATAGCACTAACTCATCAACAAGGTAGGCCTATTCCGGTAATCCTTAGCTGGCAAAAAGTGGTAAGGTACATTAAATTAAAGGTTAGAGCAAGGCAGAAGGCCTAATGTAATTTAATAACTAAAAAATATATATTTTTAATTAAAATTTAAGAACATTTTTACATAAATCTATTTGTTGCTTGTGACACACACTGAGAAAAATATACATAAAACTATCAAAATTGTCCACAGTCATGGGCCTTCAAGTTTGCGACACAGTCCATGACGAGGGTGGTAAAAAAATGAAAAATGAAATTAAAACTGTCGTCAACTTCACGTCAAGTGGTGGTGGCAAAATTATATAAAACTAAATAAATTATTTCTATACTTCCGATACATACCAGTTGAAAGTTCAAGCAAAATGAAAGATTCTTACAAAATACAATGCAGATTTCGGAGCTTGTCCATAAACTATTTGGTCACAGTTTCACACAGCTTCATCCAAACATTCAGCTCTCTGTCTGTTGATCTTCTTCAGGATAAAATCTGGCTTTAACTGCGAAGTGCTTCATGTTACCTAGCTTCAAATCTTTTCCTCCGCAACTTCATTTCGAATAAGAATATTATTTTTGTAACATTTAATTATAAATATTAACGATAATAATGAGCGACGTTTCGATGTCA